>JAOEHX010025884.1:1279-20398 GCA_025448015.1 Bolborhynchus lineola | reverse complement strand
CTGAGAAAGTTGGGGCTGTTCAGCCTGGAGAAGAAAAGGCTGCGTGGAGACCTCATAGCAGCCTTCCAGTATCTGAATGGGCCTACACGGGGTGCTGTAGAGGTACTCTTCATCAGTGACTGTAGCGATAGGACAAGGGACAATGGGTTCAAACTTAAACAGTGGAGTTCAGGTTGGATATAAGGAGGAAGTTCTTTACTGTGAGGGTGGTGAGGCACTGGAATGGGTTGCCCAAGGAAGTTGTTAATGCTCCATCCCTGGCAGTGTTCAAGGCCACGCTGGACAGAGCCTTGGGGGACACGGTCTAGGGGGAGGTGTTCATGCCCATGGCAAGAGGTTGGAACTGGATGATCTTAAGGTCCTTTCCAACCCAAACCATTCTATGATTCCTACTAATGCAGCTGCATCAAGAAAGCTACTATCACTCCCTTTTCCTGCTCATTCCATGGTTCCTTTTCGTAGCTGTGTTGTCTTTTTGTTTTGTTTTGTTTTCTCATTTTATAAAGCAACTGAAGCAGCCACCTGAGCAAACAGGAGATGGAGACTTAAGATTTTTCATTTGCTAACTTCTCAAGCATGCAAGAACTGGAAACCTCATTTGGTGTACAACAGGACTTCAGTGAACAACAAGACTCCAGTAGGAACCAGCCAATGTCAAAACATGCTTTCTTCAGGTTGTGGCAATTTATGGCACCTGCTAATTTTAAACCAGCCTATTGCAGACCCAGTTTAAGATTGATAAATTTGCTGCTTTGTCACAACTCCTCCTTTAACACCAGTACACTTCCCAATCATCATCATCAACTGAGATAATGTAAACAGGCCATCAGCATTTCTTTTGTCTAATACTCACTTTAAGTAGAATTACACAACCTAATGTTAAAATCCAAGGAATTAGTCACTACTCAATACTGCTAACAGTGGTAGAAGCCCTATGAATGCCAAGCAGCTAGAAAAACTTGTCAGAAATCTCAAGAGACAATTGGAGGTCTAACAGAAACATAATCACTACTACAAATGAGAGGAAAGCTGAGTCACCAGCTCTGTTTGGCTTTATGAACACTTTGGACAAACTGCATTGGGGAAAATTCTACTCATTAGTAACAGATTAATTAAATGTTTAACTTCTTTTAATAAAAATCAATGCAATTTAGCTGCAAACACTTAACAATTTTCTTATGAATAAATTAGTATTACAGCATTGCAAAATATGCACAGCAATATAAATATGTTAGTAAAGCCGGTTCCAGAATACCCATTTTCAGATTAAACCTTAATTTCATTACACAGAGGAAAACATTAAAACAAAACCACACCTTGGAAACTGCTACTTAAAAGAAAGAAATTCGTACTGAGAAGAAGCTCCTAAAATAAGAAAGAGCAAAGTATTCTTCTGAACCACAGAGGGAAGTCTTAGAGACAAGATACACATTAAGAGTTCTCTGAAGTTATCATTTACTACCGTTTTCCCTCCCCTCAATTTTGCCAAAGCTGAGTCTTATACAAAAAAACCCCAACACAAGATGTTAACCATCTCCTAGCCTACTCACTATTTTCTTGAAGTTTCTCATCAGCATCTAGATTGAGCATTTCAGTGTTACTATCATCGCGCAGTCCTAACTGGGTTTCCTATTAGTAAAAAGAGAAGTGAAAACTTACTAATGTGACTACTGCTAAACCATGTATCACATTCAGTACCCCCTGCTAATAACTTTGAATGCTAATGCACTTAAACCACATACAATTACTTTTTAAAATCACTATACTAACACCTATGTTTGTTATATGCAGCCTCATCGTATTTTAATCCCTGACTCAATTAAGTGCTATAACATTAACTACAAATGCCAAGAAGTTGACACGTCACTAAAATGTTCATCCTCCTTCTAGAACAATAGGACAGATTACCAATGGCAGCTCAATAATTAATAGAGAAGATGCGTAACTCAGAATACGCAATTTATGTTTCACCTAAATAAGCACCAGACCTCCAGCAGTGGTTGAAAGACTGGAGCTTTGCTTCTACATCCAACTCTCTCTAATTCATCACCTGCACTTGTACAAATAACCTGTGGCCCATTTTCTATGTATTTTTGTAATGCTTATGTTATCTAATATTCTGTGAAATACCAGCAGCTTAACAGGAATTCCCTACTAAGCGTAAAACAAATTGTTTTATGAATAACATGAAAACAATGGTCACACTCAGAAATGTTAAATAGGTCAGGACCTCAGCTGCATTTCTTACTGTATAAATAAGAGTTTACTTGATTTTTTTAATGCATTACCTATCTGCAAAATATTTAAACTACAGCAGCTGATTTTTATAAATATATACAAATAAAAATAATAATTCATCTGAGTCTTGCTCTGAAGGCAGTTTGAACTACTTAGTTACTTGCAGCAAGACACTGTTGTGCCAATAACACCTTCAGCCGCTGAAGACGCTAAAGTCACTCAAGTCATATTATGACAGGGTGTCTAGAAATGCGATTTGAAAACTTGAACTCTGAAGCTGCCACGGCAGTTTTGAATAATAGCTTAACATTCTCAGACACAAAATGCATAAAGCATGCTGCATGTGAGCAGAAGTGCTCTCCTTTTCAAGCACCACAGTTGATGCTGGTCTTCATCCACTTCTCAGTGTGCTCTGCACATTCATAGAACGGATCCCAGAAAAATCCGAAGCTAGTAAGACATAAGTAATTCCCAACTTTTACTTAACTAAATGTATTAACCTTCAGCTTGTGAAATACCAAAGATCATTGGTATTTCACATGCCACTGATTCTTGCTAGCTTTTGCAACTACAAAAAAAAAAACTTTTGCACTTCCTTAAGAAATCTTTTACACTTTCCACTTAGGGGAAAAATCTGACCACTACTTTGAATAGCCACACATATTCAGTCCAATGACTATTTGGTCAACTCACTTCACAGGCAGTATCATTTATGGTGCAGACACACACATGAACAAGTTATAGCAGTTTAAACTGGCATCTGTAAGTGGCAAGATATTTTGATACACACATTGTTAACCACCCCAAAAGAGAAGAGAGAAAACATGGTAACTGCTCTCTTCCACTTAGATTTGGAAAGGTAGGTGATGCATTGCCACAAAAGGACAACAGGCAAACAGCATTAAAAAAATAAAAAAAGAAATTTAATACATCAAGAAATCAGATTATAATCAAAATTACTGAAAACTAAATTAAACTTTTGCACTACACATTCAAACAACTTCACTGCTACAAATGTCGCTTTCTATTGCTTGTTAAGAGAGACTGAAAACGACATAAACCAGGCACACATAAAGAGGTGCTGAAATTATTCTGCCTTGAAGAGATCTGACCAGACAGGCAAGAAGAAAAAAAAACAATTAACTTTCTTTTCTGTATTCACTTAAGAGAATTCTATTGGGTGGATTCTAAACACACAGAAACTGCCAGTGGTCAAGAAAGTTCCTGTGCAACAATCAGCTGGTGGCTGAGAAAATTCTGTTATGAGTAAATACTAACCCTGCTGTCTCAGGAATCCACTTTTGACCACTGTCAAAAAGGAGAAGAAATACAGACTATTCACGCAGTGTATAGCTGCTTTCTAGCTTCTGCAGTTATCAGAGTCTAAGTCCAAAGTCTCATTTTAGTCACAACGGAGCCACTGACAATGCTTGCTCATACAATTTTTCCAAACTCCTCAGGATTATTAAAATCATCAGGTATCTGACAGACCACCAAACCATTAAAATACTCACTCATGTCTGGGCAGAACCTCAGCTTCTCTTGCCTGTGTAGGTTATAAGTTGTTCTCAAACAAAACACTCAAACACCATGGGAGTAAGTTATTTGCTTAGGAATCACAGGCAGAAACTCTGTATGTGTTGAAACCTACCAATATGATTTCAGAGTACTAAAATTCCTTAGCAACTTATTTTCACACAGGCTTACTGCATATGTAGACAACTATTACATTTTCCTTTCTTACAATACACTGTCTTGTCTACTGTCAAAATGTCTCACTGAACAGCCTTTAAACAGGTGACCAGATGTCAACATGCTTTTAATGCTGCTTTTACCCTCAGGGGAACTGATACTGCGTTAATGCTCTTCTGCAGAGTTCAAATATCCTTAGTTGTCCACACACTTTCTTACCTATTGTAAAGGCAAAGACCATCACTACAATTTTTAGCATCAAGAATAAAAGGTCTCTCTGCAAACCCCATATCCACTTCCACACCCAATGACGGAAGAAAAAAATATTGAGGAACTGAAACAAATTCATACCCATCTAGCTCACAAACTGAAAACAAAACTGTTCTTGTAAGGTCATGCAAATGCATGAAATGTATTAAGTCTTGCAAATGCATGAAGTCAACAAGATTGGTGAGTTTTACACCTGCCAATGACTCAGCCAAACTAATCAGACCACAGTGATTTGGAAGGGGAAAGCAAGCTTTTACTTTGCATGGCTCAAATTTCACCCCCAAAACTGTTCTTACAGATCTCAAAGTCAATTTGGCAGCTGATGCTATTTTCCAAGGGAAATAAAATAAAACATTGTATTAACCTTCTCATTTGTGCTTCAAAAGCCCTTCAGAGTATTCCGAGATTAGGAAACAGAGGCATCTTGCAGTTTGGTATCTGCACTTCAACAGTCAATCTTCACTATGTGTAAGTAGGTTTCAAATGAGTAATCCATCTTGCCTCTGCAGAAAACAGTACACCCAATTGCAAAATCCTACAGTTGATCCTGAATTTCTTTTAAAATGTCCAAGCAGCTAAGCTAAAGCAGACTTCAGCAAAGCATTCAACACTGTGCCACATGACATCCTTGTCTCTAATTGGAGAGACATGGATTTGATGGATGAACCACCCAGTAGGTAAAGAATTGAGAATTGTCTGGATGGTCACACTCAGAGAGCTGTGGTCAACAGCTTGAAGTCCAACTGGATACCAGTAAGGAGTGGTGACCCTCCAAGGTTGTTTCTGGGACTGATACGGTTCAACATCTTTGTCGGTGACATGGACAGTGGGATGGAGTGCATCCTCAGCAAGTTTGCCATGACACCAAGCTGGGTGGTTCAGTTGGTATGCTGGAGGGAAGGAATGCCACTCATAGGGACCCTGACAGGCTTGAGAGGTGGCCAATGTCAACCTTGTGAAGTTCAACCAAGCCAAGCACAAGGTCCCACACCTGGGTTGGGACAACCTCAGACACAGCTACAGGTTGGGCAAAGAAGAGATTTAGAGCAGCCCTGCAGAGAAGGACTTGGGGGTGTTGGTCGATGAGAAACCAAACATGAGCTATCTTCAGTGGGCACTCGCAGCACAGAAAGCCAACTGTGTCCCTCAGGACAAAGAGAGAGTGACCAGCAGGTCCAAAGAGGTGATCCTGCCCTTCTACTCTGCTTTTGTAAGACCCCACTTAGAGTACTGTGTACAGTTCTGTTGTCCTCAACAGAAGAGGACATGGAGCTGTTGGAACAAGCACAGAGGAGGCCATGAGGATGATCATGGGACTGAAGCATCTCCCATATGAAGACAGACTGAGAAGGCTGAGGATGTTCAGCCTGGAGAAGAGAAGCTGCATGGAGATCGCAGTATTTGCCTTTCAGTATCTGAACAGGCCTACAAGGGTGCTGGGGAGGGACTCTTCATCAGGGACTGTAGTGACAGGACAAGGGGTGATGGGTTCAAACTTGAACAGGGAAGTTCAGGGTACATACAAAGAAGAAATTCTTTACTATGAGGGTGGTGAGGCACTGGAACAGGCTGCCCAAAGAAGTGGTAAATGCTCCATCCCTGGCAGTGCTCAAGACCAGATGGGCCTGGAGCAACCAGGTCTGGGTGGGTGAGGTGCCCCTGCCCATGGCAGGGGAGACTGGGACTAGATGATCTTAAGGTCCTTTCCAATCCTAACCATTATATGATTGTATAAACAGCATTCCTTTTTGATAGTTCAAGTAGCACTGTTTAATTCCACATTCTTTCTTTTTAAGTCCACAACTATTTTACTTTTTTATAACCGGTATTTTATGAAGTCAGTAGCCCATGACAACATACTGTAATGGTTTTGGCTGCGGTAGAGATAAATTTCCACACAGTACCAACTATGAGGCTATGTTTTGGATCTGTTCTGAAAACAGTGTTGATAACACAGGGATGTTTTAATTACTGCTGAGCAGTACTCACAAAATCAAGGCCTTTCCTGCCTCTCACAACATCCCACCAGCAAGCATGCTGAGGGTGCACAAGAAGCTGAGAAGGGGAATACAGCTGGGACAGCTGATCCAAACTGACCAAAAGGATATTCCATACCATACAGTGTCATGCTCTGCAATAAAACCAAGGTGGGAATGTGTGTGTGTAGAGAGAGCTTGGCAGCGGCTGCCATTACTCAGGAACTGGCTGGCATCAGTTTGATGCTGAGCAACTGCTTTCACTGTGCATCAGTTGTTTTTTTCTTGGTTTCTATTTTCCTCTCTGTTTCGTTTTGTTTGGGTTTTTTGTTTTGTTGTTTAGGGTGTCCCTATTGTGTGTGTGTGTGTGTGTGTGTGTGTGTGTGTGTGTGTCTCCCCCCACTTATTTTTATTAATAAACTGTCTTTATCTCAACCCATGAGTTTCCTCACTTTTATCCTTCCAATACTCCCCCCCCCCAATCTCACTGGGGCAGGGGGCAGTGAGTGAGCAGGTCTGTGGTGCTTAGTTGCCAGCTGGGTTAAACCACATACCATAATTACAGCTCTTTGCTACAAAGCCTTGAAATTTTGAAATTCAAAGTCATAAATTCACAAGCAGGGTTTGTTGAGTTTCACATAGAGAAAGGTCCAACTGCGCAGTGCTTTGTAGGAAAGTGTTATTATGTTGTTTTTTTGACCACAGTGTTAAAGGTTCAAGAGAAAAACTAACCTAAACTTTCTGTTCCCCTTGATGGACTATGTTAATTTATATTTAAAACAAGAGGAATATGCCATAACATTTTTACAAGCTTTAATAACATGTCGTTAAAAAGGACTACTTTATTAACTTAACGGTTGAAGTAATTTCATTCTTTACTGAGAGATTAATGATTTTCTTTTTTTTTTTTTAATGCACGATATGTAGGTTTTGGTTTTGAAATTACTTTCCTACGGAACATTTTCAGGCTAGAAAAATGAAGCTAGCAGAGCGTGATGGAGCTGACACCAGTTTCCATTGTGAAACATTGTCTTTGTGCTTAGACCAGTTATTTAGCAGCTACCTTTCAGGAAAGGCAGTTGTCTTGTTAGGCAGAATACCTCTCTACTTCCAAAAAAACCTTCACAAGATACTTTGCACAGAATGTCTAGGAACTCCATATAGCTGTAAGTCAGCATCAGAAAGATACCCACTCCTGAAACTCACATCCCAGAAAAATGATGGAAACATACCCTGTATAACAGCAAACAGAAGTACTGGAAGCTCCACCATCAGCACACATCTAAAATTAATTAAGTGATACATCCAAAAAACACTGTAAGTCATAAAATAAGAAAACATCACAAAAAAAAAAGAAAAAAAGCTTTCCTTGGTAGGCAACAACCACATGAGTAAACTGAAACCTACTCTGACTTGTCAAGTATCCACAAGAAAGTACTCACTCAGGTTCAAAGTTCACCTCTTTGTAATTAGCCAAAATTTTCAAGGGTAGCAGGGAATACTGTGGAGAAACCATCAAGTCTGTAAGCACCATGAGCCAAGCCAGTAATAGAGTGGAAAACAGCTTATTTTAATTACAGTGACAAAGCATTTTGTTCATTTCATTACTGTATAGGCCTTCAGCCTGGATGTTTTAAATTATTTAGTGCCATCTGAACAGAAACTCAGTTCTGTATCACTTAAGCAGTATTATAAACCCCAGAAATACAGGTGTTAAGGTTCTGGATGCTGTGTGAAGTTTACTACTGAACTAAGATTTACTTTTTACTATATTAATTCTAAATCCCATACAAGAAAAGCACCGCCTATTTTCTGCCCTATTGTCAGCATCAAGCAACACCCACTATCAAAAACTGAGCCAAACTAATCCATAAATGCAGTTAAGAGGAACACTCGTGCTTTTTAGGAAAGATGCCTCCTGACTGCCAACACTCCCTCCTAACAACACTTCCTTCTGAATTTAAGCTTCAGTTTAACTTAAATACTCACGTTAAGTTTATAAACATTAGAACGCGTAACTTAACAGATCGGATGCAAGTGCTACAAATGCAAGCTCATGTTTCTTTGAAATAAAAGCAAGAGCTTAGATACTCAAATGCCATACTTTTTAACATTTAACATCATCTCTGTGTAATACTTCAGGATAAAAACAAACAACCCTAACACAGCCAGTGCCAACAGAGTTCTGAAGAGTGATTAAAACAGAAGGCAAATGCTAGTTCACAATTAGACACCAAGAGGCAAGAAAAGTAAGAATTATGCAGGATGAGAACAGGTAGCAATAATGTAAAGAGGAAAGATTCACATTGATAGAAAAGAATAGGGTGGCAACTTTAAAGGAAATATAACAAGGATTAACTGGTAACCTCAGGACAACTTGAGAAGTGGCACTGGACATTGAGACTGACCAACAGGGCAAGCCTCAGTGTTTTCGCAATTGGTTTGAAAAAGTATGGAAACTTTCCAAACCAAAGTTTGGACAAGTAGCCTAATTTCTGGACTAATCAGTTCAGCAATTATTTCTATAAATACTAATGAAAACTTTTATGTAATAAAAATACATTTATCTAATACCACACAGAATCTTTTCCCTTTTCCTGTACGTATTAGGAGTTAAGCATTATTTCAAACCATGCGCAGCCAGGATTTGTGTCCTTAGATGTTTATCATACAAAGCATTAAAAGGGCAGAACTAGCTGTTTTTCCTCATTTCCCTTCCTCACCACTGAATCAAAATAACAAATCATAAATACCTTTTTATAAATTACTTTAGTCAAAGTCCCTCCCTGCAAATTCATACATTTTTACTTTGAAAGATGGACAACAAGGGGAGGGGAAAAGGTTTAATTTGATGAGAATTTTAACTGCACCGAGAAAAAAAGTTTTCAACATAAGCTTAAAACTCCCAATATTGAAACAAAAAATCTAAAAAATACTTCAAATCACGCATAAAATTTTAGTTTCCTCCTGCAACATTTTACAGCAAAGGAACAAGTAAGAAACAAAGTTTAAGTGTTGTCTGTGCAGTAATCCTTAACAGATGGATGAAAACAGCTGAAAAGAAATCAGCCACAAACAAAAAGCTCAGTACTTGCTGGTATTTTCAGAGTACAAAGGCAGTTAATGGAAAAAGCCTAGTAATCATTAGTGGTAAATTAGCTAGTATAAAATATAAAGATAAAATCACATTGCAATCCAAAGAAAAGTAAAAGGTGTGGGGTTCCAAGTAGAAATGCTATTTTCTCTTCTTTTTTATGAACAAAGGAGACCTGAAAAGTCAGCAATCAGATACCACATTCCCCAAGTATTTTACAAAGTGAAATTATACTTTGCTGTGTAATACTCACCAGTAGATCATAAGGATAAAATAGACCCAATAGTCCTATCAAGTAAAACTTCTACATCTGTCAAAACCAGGGAGTTTTTAGAAATTCCAAGCTCTTTTGACAAAGCTTACTTCTCTATAGGTTGTTTAGCCTCTTAGTTGCACTAATATTGGATAAATATTGGAATTGAGAGCATGCTATTGACAGGTGCCAGCTGTCTTTACTATGTTGATGTCATTTTAACAGAAAGAGTATTTTCTGACAGCCTGACAACAAAGAAGAAACTGTAAGATCAAACAATGGAACCAGTTAAAATAAAAAGCCCGCCCGGTAATGGATGGGAAGAAGGGGAAAGAACGTGTGCAAAACCCACTCATTGCTGGAAACCAATCCAATGAATGACAAAAGGATACCCTGTCAAAACAGAACAAAAAACAAAACAAAACAAGAGAGCTGTATGCGAAAAGAAAGCACAACTCAAATACCACAATATTACAGGGGGAGGAGGAATGCAAAATGAATTAAAAATGTGTTCATTACTAACAGTGGGGAAAACAAACTTTAAAGCATGGACTGAGTCCATCAGTAACTTTCCTTAAGCTTAATTACCAGGAAGTTGCCACTGGATTTCTGCCATTCATTTCAAGAGTAGCAAAGGCAAGGATGAAGGCCAACTTTTGTAGCAGTGCCGCCAGGTTAGCAGGAGCCAAGCAAGATTATCACTCTTCATGATGCTTGACTGCAGTGATTAAATTTTCTAATCACACCTCACGTAATGTGAATTAGGTTGAATCACACAGTCTTTAAAGTGACCTGCTTAGCTCTACGTGAGGAACAACTTTTTCAAAACCAGAAAGAAATCTTTTCTCTTCAGGGCCTTGTCTTGATAGCTCAGAATACTATATAGTCTAGAATGCCAGGAAATCTGAAACAGGTCTAGAATCAAACCAAATCACTTTAACAAGGAATAAAGCATAATCTGCTCTCCACTGCATGATAAAAGTCTTCATGTATAACTTTTTAAGTTATTTTCAGACTGGCATCATAGGAAAGTTGTTTCTTGCAGTACCTAAATCTTTATATCCTGATGGCCATGGTAACTCCATGAAAGTTGATTCTCATGTCATCTTTGACACTCCAGAATACTTCATTTAAGTATACCTCAATCTGCAAAAAATTTGATTCCTCAAGCTATGCCCTCATTATTCCAGAAGAGAAGTACCAAGGCTTCTCAGCAATTAGGACTGCTACTGGCACTAATATACTGCCTCTTCCTGTGCTACTGGGCAAGAACATAAAAAGCAAAGTGAGTGACAACTTTCCAATCAATTAAACTTACTTCTTACTGAAGACTCTGGAAACAAATGCTGATAACTGGGCATGAAATCTGCAGTCTCAGGTAACTGAGATTACCATTCCATTCACTAATGCTTTTCCTATAACACATCACCAACAGGAAACCTTTGCTTTGTTGCTTTATGAAGAGTCAGTTATTAACACTCCAAGATACAGAACTTCATGGAGTGAGCCTTACTCTTTACAAAGACAAATTATAAGCATGTCTTTCCACGGTGACAAATAAAGACAAAATATAACAATACAACAAAGATATTTCTTGAAGTCAGTGTATTTACTCTCCCTCAAGTTCAATATGTACTTACAGAAAACACAACAGAGAATTGTCAATTCAAGATCAGTTTAATACAGTGTCAGAAGTGATTGTTAGCTGACATTTTGGCAAAGACCCTTCCTGCCAAAATATAATACAGTATGGAAGGAATTCAGCTACAGGGTCTAAAGACAACTTTCCATGCCTGTTTGTTCAGGTGGTTTTCAATCTAAATTCGGATGAAGTGATAACAGGAACATTCTGCAATAGGCCCAAATGTAGGTTTCCCACTTGTTGCCAAGACCAAAACTGAATGGAAGAGGAAATCTGAACTGTGAGTTAGTATCTACCAGACCTCTGAGCATCTTGCATTCTGACAAGGAAAAAAAAAAAGTATCAAGCAGAATCATAGCAAAGCCATTTACGAAACAGAAATGCTCCAGGCAGGGCTGATATCAAGGCACTCCAGCATGTGGGCCTGGGCCTTTGTCTTTTGAACATAAACTTGTATTAAAATACATATTTTATGTAGGTACGAAAAAAAAGTATAAAAATAAATTCTACAACCTTTGTGTCCTTTTGCAACAATCTTTTCGCCTTTTGCAACAATAGCTTTAATACTGTTGATGAAGATCTGCAAGACTGAAGAAATATCAAGACAGAAAGCTTGACTACTTTTATTTCATAATTATTCTGAGGCATCCAATAAAAGATGCTATGAATCACCATAAACTGTAATTTCATTCTTTGCATCACATGCAAAATATCTCTTTTTGGCTAGAAATGAATTATTCATAACAATGGTTAAGAATGGGGCCTTAATCTGTTGTCATATATGATATAATCAAATTTATCATCACTGAAGTAGCTGAAATGTTCTTAATCAGCATTTACTAATCTTGTAAGACCTTATGAGCTGCAGACTCAACTTCCACAATGTTTAAGAGCAGAGCTTCAAAGGAGCTGCTTACATACGAAGCGCTACAAGTCCATCTTAAACAAGCACAGAAATGAAATGCTAGAAGACAATGGCTTCTTTAGGTATCATTTACAGGCACAAAATAATTTCTAGTGATTGCAAAAGAATAGATAAATTATGGGATTTTTGAGAACAGAATGTAGAAGAGTGATGTCCAGAAGCATTGCTGGTACTTAAATATGGATATTCAAGAAACACCCAGAAAAACACCTAGAATAAAAAAATCCAATGATCTGAACAGTAAGCGTAACAATATATTTATCTTTTATTTACAGTTTAGTGTTTTGGAATGGGTGAAAGGGGATAAATGAAAGCTTCAAATAAAATATGAATGAATAGGTAGCTACATTACTGTCTTTGAAGCACAAAACTAAATTCTCCCCAAAAACCTCTTGTCATCTATCTGGAGGAGCTTGGGAGCAGGGGTGTAACTCCTGACAAAAAAAAGAAAACTAAACTACATTACTGAAGTGTTAAAAAAAAATATTCCATAGAAAAACATGAAAATGGCTCAGATCATGTAAACGTTTGTAAATTAAGGACATAATTTTCATGATACAAGCCAGTATTTTTTGCCTAAATTTGTCTAGGGCAAGTCCTTCAACTGTTACAGCTATAAAACTTTCCTGAGACCAGGAACTAGAGGATAATCATTTATAGACTAAAGGAACACTGAAACATACACTTCGGTGAGTAGTGCTGTATATCACAGAAAGGACTACATATAGCCATGAGTCTGTCTTAATATATTCTGATCTTCTATAGCTCTTTAATAAATAACACTGAATACCACATGTATGATTCCAGATCTCCCATTTCTCTAAATGACAATTATTTCAAAGCAATAATGCTCACACACTTAGGTATTTAAAGTCAGTCTAAAAGATTTGGTTTGAAGTTAAAGCTCACTAAATTTTCTGAACACATAATGCTGGAATAGAGACAATTTGCCATTACACCCAGAATTAAGAATGCCAAAGGAAAAAACCCCATACTTTTAATTGAGGAAAAAAGTAAGTTACACAAAACAGACCCTTCAATCTACTTCCTTCCACACAAACAAAAAAAAAAAGCTCTATGTATACAAACAGAAGTACCTCTGTGTATATACATAAATATGTACACACACACACACAGATTCTCTTTAGCAAAAAGTAAGCACCAGTACTCATGCCAATAAAACCAGTAATTAACTGTACCGTGATGCTTTCTCTTACATGTCCATGCCCCCCACTGAATCTTATAATCTTACATCATTGCCAAGAGATGCACTCAATCCTCTGGATGGCTGCAGGTACACCTACTGGGTTTTTTTTTTTTTTTTCATTTTTCAGCTCCAAATCTAGCGAGTCTTTCTTCAAAAGTGATTTAAAATTAACACAATTCCTGAAGTATGTGCAGGAAAATTGCCAAGTCCTTTCTCTAATAATTAATCACCTCCTAAAACTTGATACCTATGGCTTAAACCCCATGATTTGCTCTATGAGAGCATAAACTGATAAGAGCATTTCTCAAAAAAGCTCCAGCTAGAAACCAACAGATTTTATTTTTAGACCTGCAGGGATTGTTTTCCTTTTCTTCAGCTAGTCTCTTACACAAGAATACAAGAGAGCTAACAACAATTCAGATTTTTGTGACATTTAGGAGCCCTATTTTAAACACAGATGAGTTACAAAGTTAACACTAACTCATTGAGATAGCTGGGACTACAAAATAAATTTATAAACATCTTGAAGAATATGCTAATCACTATGCAAACCTACGTAATTCTTAACTAGACATCTGCATCTTCAGGAAGCAAGCAAAAAGCAGGACGCAACCAACATTTAATTCAACAACACACTTTATAGACTCTTGTTCCAACACATATTGTTAAGAAACAGAGGCATCTTTAAAAGCAACATACTATCCAGTCTCACAAAAAAGCACATATTGGCAAGTTCAAGAAAACAAGAAGCAGAACAACTTGAATACAGACCAGTCAATAATCCACAAACACTGACACCTGCACCTAAGTGTCCACATGCCTCAATTCTTTAAGTCAGCTGAGAGGGTGGGTGGGTTGGACAGAAAGCTTGACAAATCCTTCCAGTTCTAACACCTGGAATACAAACTTAGTATTTCTTTACAAGAGTTTCTTCCTGAGAGTACCCAAATACATGGTCCCAATCCTTAGTAGATGGCAGATACACCCTTCTACTGACATTTAAAAACTTAATTTTTTAAATAACTCCAGGGTAATGAATATTATTTACTTGCATAGTAAAAATACCACCAGCAGTCAATATTTACTCCATGTATGCCCCATTGCAGCCAAGCAAGCTCTTGTTCCTTCAAAACACAGTGGCATTTACCTCACTGACCTTGGGACTGCCTTCCTCCAGTATTTCTCCCTCATCAGTTTGCATGGGAACAGGATCTGTGCAAAGCTCTGCAGAAATGCAAAATACTGCCTAAAAGATAAAAAAGAAAGATATTTTCAAAACAATGATTTTTCCACCTTTACCACTGTGAGATTGCAGTACACATAAACAACAATTCTAAGCTATGACCTTCAATGTTCCCTTTCTGCAAGTATTTGTTGAATTTACATTTTACACAAACAAGACAACTGTTACTCAGAACAAGACATAACTCTACTTTATTAAGATAGGGAAAAAAAAAAAAAAAAAAAAAAAAGCACCTAACAGGAATCCACTTTCTTTTTCATTTTAAATTCTGTTATTGCTGAGTATTTAATGTACTCACTGTGTTTACACATCAAAGCTACACTCAGTAAGGAATAATCACACAGACTAGAGCCGAGCAATTCTCACTTACTGATAGCTTTTGTGCAAATAGAAGCTTCAGAGATTCAGCTTACAGACAATCTAAAGGTCATTAGTTTGAAAAATTATTAGACTCCCAGTGAACCCACAGTAGTTTTTAATTCTTAGTTTAGGGAATTTTTACTTCATTTTAGAAATAAATATATTCCAGGCTTTAAATAGTTCAGGGAATTGATAAACTCATTCATCTGTAGGTTGACATTTCCAATCTAACCCAGGCCAACAGCTCCCAGTGTTTCCACTGTTCATCACTACTTGGTAACCTGTTTTTAAATTTTTTTAACAGTGTCAGTGCAGACCCAACTGAGCAAAATATACACCCCAAACTCCACCCTTAGAATTGCAAAGTAACTTATAGAAGAATGCAATACAGTTAGGGAAACTCTGGTTACAAAGATTAGAATGTCTTCTACTCCAGAAGATGAGCCATCTTTCAGAGGTAACAGGTCAAATCAATTTAACAGATCAGATTTAGCATCAGCATAATTTTGGCAGGAATCCCTCACATTCAAAATGCAAGATAAAAGCTATCAACAGGTCTGTAACATTCCAGGTATGTGGAAAGGGCTCACACCACGTTAAGAACTCTCTTAAAGCCAAGAGCTGTTGGTTGTTAGCAGCTGTCTGTCTCAAGCTGCTGTAACTCTTCAACTGCACCAGTATTTAGAACCCACTTAAAGCCTCTCCACTTGCACCTCAGGTACAGAGCTGACGATTCTACTATCACCTTAAAAGCAGAAATTCTGGAAGTGCAAACAGTAACGAGGTCTAAAAGAGAATCCTCAGAAATCATTCATCCAGACGCACTTTCATCATTGCGAGGTTCAAGCTTCTTCATAAAGTAAGGCTGTCTGCACAGCCAACATCTTCTGTATGTTGCGCATAGGCAGACAACATCTTTCATGGCTATTAAGTTGACACAAGGAATGAAGAATGTGTTCAACAAACATAAAGAGCCTGAAGCTACAAAATGTTACATGCAACTCATTAAGTCTTATAACCAACAAGGTGTTAAGTTCAGCATATATATTCTCATGCAAAGCATGACAGCTATAAAGACTTTCAGTATAGTAATTTCTTTTTCTGGGGAGAGAGGAAGAAGGAAAAAGCAGACCTCTCACTTCAGTCCTCACCAGATATCCTGGCTACAGGATATGATCAAAAATTGTAGGTATCAAATGCTAAGCACGACTTGTATCATGCATCTATGCCAAGATCCTCCTGCACAGAACAAGAATTTCCTGCTGCCAGGCCACGTTCTGTTCTGCAGGAGGAGGGGAGAGGACAGGCCGGGCAGTCCCTGTCCATGGTACTTCGCCACGCTCTGCTTCAGAAACCACTTCAGAGCTTTTGTTACTGGGAGCTTCTGAGCATGGTTTTTTAACAGCCTGATTTTTAGACAGCCTAATGTCTAATGACCAAACCAGCTTTGGCTAGGAGGATGGCTGAGGCACTGAACTGACTTCAAATCAGAGAAACAAGCAAGACTGAACTTGAGCTACACAAGCATTAAAAAAAGCTTATAAAACAAACCAAGAGACAATCAGGTCAGGCCAAGACCACATCAAGGATGGGTCATTGCTCATTCAGAGTGCAGGAAGAACTCACAGATGAGCCTTTGAAAAACTGCCATGTTTAGCTTCTGAGATATCCCTCACTACAAGAGGAATAGAAACTGGCAATACTTTGACACCAGTAGTTATATATTACTCCTGGAAGAAGACAAAAGCCGTCCAACCAGTGGACACCAAAGAAAACAAAAAGTCAGTAGAACTAGGAAATAAAAAAAAAAAAAACAAAAAAAAAAAAACAAAATTGAAAGGCTACAAGAGCAAATAAGTCAGATCTCCCACAGATGACAGATTCAATATGCTGAACTATTCATAGCTCAGAGTAGGAAACAGAAAAACAGAGAAAGAAATCTGTAAAAAAAGCAAATGTAATGGAGAAAGAAAAGAGTTTATTCATTCATTTGTCCTGTAATTCATCACCTTTAATGCTCAGAACATATATCACACTATTTCACGCAATGCTCAGAATGAACTCACCAGCATGGGATGGTGAGAAGAGGGAAGTTTTAAAAGACTGCAATTTACTTAAATTCACAAGGGGAAAAGAAAAATCATCAATATCTTGCAGCTGGTGTAGGAACACCCTAAGCTAAAGGTTACAAGAGGAAGTTTCGCTGAACACTACCCTTCTATTGTATTTTGCTCCATTTGATCTGCTTCTGGCTTCTTTCAGAGGACAAGACAACAGGCAACGAACTATAAGCCCAATTCAACAGTATTATTTTTATGTCCCCTTTCTGATTACATGAATTCTTGATTCCCATGGCCACTGACACGAGTGTTTCATTTCAAGTTTATTGCCAAAGGCAGGCATTTGGGGATTCCTGAATCCATGGGAAAGTATATCTGGCAGACTTCTGCAGGAGACATTCACAACTGAGCACGACTTCTCAGCCAATAAAGTGAGGCTCAGCACCAGCATATGAAGAAATAACAAGTAATCCATGCTGTTGACACCACCTCTTAGGTTCAGTAGCTTCCAAGCAGAGGGCTGAAGGTCACAGACAGGGCAATCTTAAACACAGAAGACCGACAGACAACCAGAACTTGTACTAGTGCCCTATAGCATTGGGAAAAAAGGCCAATGCTAAAAGGTATTTATTTATTTATTTCCAATATTTGTATTACATGCCAGATTACCAGGGGATAATACACAAAGTTTATAGACATTTCACTTGGCTTTTCAGATGCAACGTCTATCAAAGACATTCCTGAAAAAGGTCAAAAGTAAACTAATCTTCTTCATTCTTGTGTATAACCAACAGAACTACTCGGATGGGACTGAAATCCCTCAATCTTTTTATTCAGCTGGCATCCTGTAGAAAATTTAACCAGCTTGGGCTTGAGTCCCCTTTCTGCAGAAAAGATGTACACATTTCACTCAGTGATGTCAGAATGATGGATGCAGCTACCAGTTATAAATTCAGTGTAAGCTGAACAGCGCAGAGCACCATATGGAGACTGTCTCTTTGCTACTGCACTGTTGCAAACTGGCAAGTAAAGCTTGAGCCAAATAGTAGCGAACAAGGTATTCATATTCCCTCAGGTAGAAAGGCTCACCATTCAGAAACACAAGGTCCTCATTAGTAACAGACAGCTGAAGTCCAAGTGTCTTCATATTTACTGCTCATCAAACAAGCATCACTGGAAATAAGCACCTTACCCAATACAGCAAACACTATTTTTCAGGTTATCAGCAGCAATCCATTGTCGACTAAAGAACAGAGACTTTGTTTCATAGAGGGAAAAAAAAAACCAAAACCAAAGCATTCAAGCTTCTGAAGAGTGTACCTGTAAGAGAAGCACTGAACATAAGCCCAGTAGTGACTTCTGTGAATTCCAAAGTCTAAATTAGATATGGCCTGCTGGAAAAGCTGTGAAGGAAAAAGGCTGTGCAAACTGTAACAATAGACAGTAAACTGAAATTGAAGGTAGGTCCCAAACTCTCTCACAAGAGCACAAAGCAAAACAGGCACATAAGTGCTCTTCTAAGATGTGATCATGTATACAAGGCATCCTCAAGAAAAAGCAGCCAGAACAACGCTGAACTGAACTGTCTGACATGAGACTATGCTTGACACAATCACATTGACACACAATTACAATCATAAGTCTGTATCTACAGACAAAAAAGTTTTTTTTTAACAGATGGTCTAGCCATATTATATCTAATTGCTATAGCTTTACATAACATCCAGTTTAAGATTGCACAAGAGCAACTGAAAATTTAATATATGGAAAAGAACAGAGTATTTTTTGCCACTTAAATGCAAATTGAGAGGTACTGAGATGAAAACAAAAGCATGCAGAAGAGCAACAAAACCTGAATGCAACTTCATTGCTTGTAGGAACTAACCACTTAACTATTACAGTGACTTTCAAATCTTTTAATAAATGAATTAATTTTCAAAAACAATCACGCACACCAATTTTAGGCAACAAAAACAAATCATATCAGGCAGTTCCAGAAAAATATTCACACCCAAACCCACAGGAAATAACACAATAGGAAGTATATGAAAACAGTGATACATCATAGAATAGTTCAGGTTGGAAAGGACCTTAAGATCATCCAATTCCACACCCCCCCCCCCCCGTCATAGGCAGGGACACCTCATCCTAGACCATGT
>JAOEHX010025883.1:9977-21991 GCA_025448015.1 Bolborhynchus lineola | reverse complement strand
ACAGGGGCTTGGAGCACCCTGCTCCAGTGGAAGGTGTCCCTGCCCGTGGCAGGGGTTGGAACTGGAGGAGCTTTAAGATCCCTTCCAATCTGAAACAGTCTATAACTATGAAATCAGACTCCTCAGTGTAGTGCCCACTGCATGTCTTCTGGTCACTACTCAAGTGCAGCAGCAGAGAAGCATTGACTGTAGCCTGTTTTGCTTTCCTGGAGTGTGCTGCGCTGTCCATTGCTTTCCTGGAGTGTGTGGCCCTGTCCATTGCTCTGTTGCTTGGATAGAGTTATCTTCTTTAATTTTAGCCTTATAAATAAAGTGTTCTGAAAACCCCACAGTCTTGAAAGTTCAGACTGTCTTTGAACAGGCAATGGCTTTCATTGATCTGGTGGCTGTGGGTGTTTAAGTTGTGTATTACTTGTCATAGGTGCTGTGTAGGCTGGAAGATGAGGCTTCCTAAGCTTTTCCAGTTGTGTCCTGACATCACCATAGGCAAACAAAATGTGAGCCATTTTCTCCCCATTTATAGAGTTGGCAGTAATGTTTCATTGGTTTTTCTGTAATGAAAGGAAGAAAGAAAATCAAACATCATTGTCAGTGTCTTTTTCTAACACTTTTCCACTTGCTAATCCTCTATTTTGTGATAATCTGGGCTTTGATTTGTATTTAACCAACTGTGTTTTAACTAAGTTGGTTTGTGCATATGCTCAAATATTTGAAGATTGCTCATTAAATCGGAGTTGTTCAGATATTGGACCCTTTTTATATATTGAGTTTTAGGAATGGAAATAAATACTACTCAAACATTTTTTGCTTTAAAAGGGTTTGTGGGTAGAATCATCTTTCAGACACTCCCCTCATCAAAGAGAGAAGTCCTGAGGTGAATTAATTGATCTCTAAATGTTATCATGTGTGTTCCTCTTTAGGTGTCAGCAGTGGACTCATTGGAGGGTCCCCTGCTCCAGGTGGAGGGATTGAGTGACTTGAGACTGGAGCTTCACAGTAAGAAGATGAACATGCACTTGGTCCTGATAGATGAGCTGCACCGTCACCTTTACATCAAATCAACCAACCGAGTAGGACAACGCAGCAAGGAGAAAGGGAGATTAAGGTGGGCTTGGTGTGCAACGAGCTGGGAGGAGCAGGTCTGGAAGAGAACAGTATTCACCCTTTCATAAGCAGAGGCTTTTTTGGGAGTGTGCCATCAAATTACACCTCAGCCATTCGTTTTTGGCAAGTTTCTCGTGCTAGTGACTGCAGAGAGCAGGAAAGCTCCAAATACACTGATAAACCTTCCAGCCTGTGAACACTCTGTTCTCTTTCTTTCTGTCCTGCTTAGTGATTCTGATGTTTTCTTGCCGCTTCCCACAGAATTCTGATGGGGTCAGTTCATTTTAGCATTCTCATCCTCCTCTGATGCATACACCTTTCCTTCACATGTCGTGATCATGATGGTCAGGTAAAGGAAGAAGACAGGGAAAAATATCTGGTCTGTTAAAGCAGATGCCCAGGGTTTAAAAGACTTCCAGGTACCCTTAAGTCAGTCTGCAGTACTGAAGGGTGTGAGCTGTGTCTTGGCTCTGTGGTGTGTCTAAGGTGTTTTAAAGGTGTTGAAGCTTACGTGGTTGGTGCCTGTGATCAGTGGAAATTAAGCTTAAATATAGCTTAAATGTATTTTGATAGACTGAGAACACTGGGGCTGTTGAGCCTGGAGGAGAGAAGCTGTGTGGAGACCTCAGAGCAGCTTCCAGTATCTGAAGGGGTACAAGGATGCTGGGGAGGGACTCTTCATCCAGGACTGTAGTGATAGGACAAGGGGTGATGGGTTCAAACTGAAACAGGGGAAGTTCAGGTCAGATATAAGGAATCTAGGTGCAGGAAGAGATGTGAGGGTGCTGAGGCGCTGGCACAGGGTGCCCAGAGAAGCTGTGCCTGCCCTATCCCTGGCAGTGTTCAAGGCCAGGTTGGACACAGGGGCTTGGAGCACCCTGCTCCAGTGGAAGGTGTCCGTGCCCATGGCAGGGGATTGGGACTTGAGGTGCTTTAAGGTCCTTTTTAACCCAGACCAGTCTGGGGTTCTACAGGTGCCTGGCTGTTTCTTCCTAATTCTGAGTTTGAAGGCAATAAAGTTGTTGGGAGGGAAAGAAGGGAGATAGTGGCCAGAAGGAAGTGACACAGTATTGGAAGATAACTTCTGTGAAGTAGGCAAGGCACTAAACAGGGACAGGGAGCGAGAAGGGAGCCACCATGTGATGAAGGTGCAGAGGAAAGAAAATTAGTATTTTATGATGAGAAGGAATAAAATGTACATACCAAAAAGAAGAGAAGAGATAGTAAGTTATATGAAGTGAGTATAGGAAATAAATGATTGATCGAAGTTGAAATCTCTAGCAGGGAGGGTTCTAGCAAGAAATTAATCATCTGATTAATTACCAGACACAGAGCTTTGGTGTACGCAGGCTATATGACTGGTAATTCACTGCAGTTTTGTACAGCTGCTGCAGGGAACCTTATCTTGGTCTTGTTTTCTTTCTTCCACATTCCCTGTTGCACACAACTGATACTTGATAACATGAACTCCTGCATCAAGCACAGTCTTGTGGCTTTGTTTTAGTGTGATGCTCTGGACTGGCTGTTAACCAGGATGCAGTAATGCTTATAAGTATTTCTTGTATTGATATTAAGTGTGTTCTATTTCACACTGCTGAGCTGGAATGCATAGCTAATGCCTGTGTGGTTTTGTAGGTGTATAGGGTGTTTAGGTGGTTCTTAGGCAGCATAGTAAGTTTAGCTCTTGTCACTTCGGGCTTCTATAAGCATTTTGACCTCTAAGGAAACTCACTGAACTCCATTATAGGAGCCTTCTCACTTATAGAATGAGTTCTTGCTTGTGTTCTCTTGCCACATCCAGCTTTGTGCCTTTCATTATGCAGGTGGGGCAGCATGACACGTTTTTGGCTAATAATACTGTGTGAATTATCACAATGACCAAGTGGAAAGGCTGAGTGAGAAACTTTGTTTGAGAGGGAGGCAAAAGGAGTGCACAGAAAAGGAGTTTGAAGGGAGGAAAAAGGGGAGGTTTCTTGTTGAAACTACAAACCTACTGTGCTGGGGTGCATCAAGGAGTGAGAGCAGCAGGTCAAGGGGGGGGATTCTGCTCCTAATCTGCTCCCAAATGAGACCCATCCCTGCACTCCTGCATCCACTCTGGATTCCCCAACACAAGAGGGATGTGGAGCTGTTGGAGCAAGTCCATAGGAGGCCTATGGCCAGGTTGGACACGGCTTAGAGCAGCCTGGTCTAGTGTGTGAGGTGTCCCTGCTCGTAGCAGGGGTTGGAACTGGATGAGCTTTAAGGTCCCTTCCAACCCAAACCATTCTGTGATTCGATGGAACTAGAAAAGCTTGGTGAGTTAAGTACCTGGCAGAAGCCAGGTATGCATGCAGGCACTTTCTTGTATTCATCTGTGGACTTGTGCTCGAAGTTAGGTGTTGTAAACCATGTGTATCAATATTGTTATGCTTATTTATTGCTTAGGCTTATGAATTGAAGAAATAAATGGATTACTTTGTTGAACTAAGGTTGTAAATAATAAACTCTTTGCTTTCTTTCACCTCACACAGTTCACTTGTGAAAGATGCCTCTCCTGTACCTCTGATGGATGTTACCAACTTATCTACACCTCGAAAGTTCCTGGAAACTTCCCAGTTCAGTACTCCTGGAAGCTCCAGCAGTGAGTATTTCAGTACTATGTATTCCTCATAGTAGGCACATCATTCCTTCTTCATGCATGGCTGCTGATGGGAGGTCCTGAGACAAAAAGTTAGGCAGTGCTTTATACAGTGTCCTGAAGTAAATGAGTGCTGTGTCCAGGAGCAGAACTTGGCCATCTCTGCATTTTTCCTTGGGGAAGTAATTTTCCCCTCTTATTCCCCAGCAGCTTCAATTAAATACACTTAGTTTTCTGTGCCTCTTCTGATGTTGATCGTGTTCTTCATATCTTGAGCAGAAGAGAGATGTGCAGTCAGCTCAGTTGCCATACAGGTCTCATCTATATTATTTAATCTAGGCAAGTATGTGTAGATATTGCAGAAGATGTTTTTTTGCTGTGTTGGAGCCAAACGGTCAAAAGCTTTTCTTTGTGGGAGCTTCAGAACTTCCACTGAAGTCTGTGCACAGGGATAATCTGGGGGTGATCGTTGTATTCCTGTTACTACAGCAAACACTGAATTAAACACTCAGGCTTCAGAAGTGCTTTTGTATGAGTCTTTGAAAGTGCTGCAGAGAAAGGGGTCTTAATCTTTGTATTGTTTCAGTAGATTAATAAGTGGGATTGTCCTTGCTTAACAAGACGAATAACATACAAGTGACCTGCATTTATGCCCCCCTCTTCCAAAACCCACTGTTTCAGTATTCCTCAACTGCAGAGAATCTTTTCTTCTCATCCTCATTTATTCTTTTGTCCTTTTTCTGTCTTCTTGTTTCTGTTTTTTCTTGTTATTCTTACCTCCTAGAGCCCTTCCTCAGCTTATTCTTGCTTTTCACTCTTGTAGTGGTTTTGCTATTTAGCTCTGCTCCTTTGAGTTTACTGGTCTCTCAGAGCCTGAGGCTGTATTTCTACCTATTGGAGGTTTGTGAGGAGTTACTTGTGACATGCCAGTGTGAACTTTCAGAGCTGGAAGCAGCAGCTTGATTGTGAAAACCTGGAAGAGAGCAACAGTGTGAAAACACTTGGAAAAGGAATCAAGTATTCCTGTTCTCTCCCTGTCATCAGTGAGGATTTCAGCTTCTTCCTAAAGCTCACAAGGCCTCAGAGCAGCTTCCAGTATCTGAAAGGGGCTACAAGGATGCTGGAGAGGTACTCATCATCAGGGACTGTAGCGATAGGACAGAGGGAGATGGGTTCAAACTGAAACGGGGGAAGTGCAGGTTGGAGATAAGGCAGAAGTTCTTTACTGTGAGGGTGCTGAGGCGCTGGCACAGGGTGCCCAGAGAAGCTGTGGCTGCCCCATCCCTGACGGTGTTCAAGGTCAGGTTGGACACAGGGGCTTGGAGCAACCTGCTCTATGGAAGGTGTCCCTGCCCATGGCAGGGGGTTGGGACTGGATGAGCTTTAAGGTCCTTTCCAACCGACACCGTTCTGTGATTGAATTTTGGGGAGCTGAGGAAATTAACCACCAAAAACTGAGTCCTGGTCTCACCATTGTAAATGTTAACTTGCTTCCTCTTCAGTGAGTTAGTTATGTGTTGTGTAGTGTTGCCATTTTCCACTTAAAATTAGTCCTCTGCATAGTAAGGAAACAAGTACCCTGGAGTTATGGAGCTGATGAGGGTCTCATAGCACACCTCTGGATGGGACATAGACAGCAGGACATGCTCCTGTTGAAGAATGGAAATCCTTTTGGTATGTTCAAACTTATATTAGTACCTTTAGTATCTTCCTTAGGTGTTTTTTTCATTGCTAGTGTAATATTGAACTTGTGTGCTCTATGAAGAGTTTTGTTGGCACGGGTCACCTCTAAAGACTTTCAGATTCTACCTACTTGCTCCATCTGCTGAGATGAGCAAGAGGTTACTCACTCTTCAGGGCTGGCCAAGGAGTTTTCCTGGCTGTAGCCAGTGTAAACCTGTTGGTAAAGATAAATGTGGTTTTAGTGTTCGTGCTGGCCTACAGCGGTTCTGTCTACGAAGGGAAGTCCTACACTGCTATTTCAGAGCCCAGGGCTTCACTGGCCCTAGTGTTACCATTAAGGACCTCAAGGATCATCTGGTCCAGCCTTTCTAGGCAAAGCATGACATAGACTAGGTATCCCAGCACCCTATTTAGCCCAATCTTAACAGAGTCCTTTGTTGGGGAATCACTGCTTCCCTGGAGAGATTATTCCAGTGGCTGATTCTTCTTAGCGTGAAAAAATTCCTCTTGTGTGCAGTTGGGATCTCCCCAGGTGTTCTTAATTAGATTTCATTTTTTGGGAGAGATAAGGCCAAGACTCTCTTCCACCATCTTCCTGAGGATAGGATATGGACCCCTATTTCATGTATTAGCTGCAGTTAGAACAAGGATGTTTGGGCTGTGCTTACCTGAGCCATTCAGACATTTCTTCTTACAGAAGTAGTGAGACTGTTTGTAACTGAAGAAGTTTCTTAGTGTATTCCTAATTATACATGTGGGGGAACCACTCAAAATGAGAAGAAAAAGAGGTGTGTTATCACTTCAGATAGCAGAGCAAGAAGTGGTGCCAACATTCCTACCACAAATTCAGTCAGTGTTTTCTGACTTACGAGACTTCTTAAGATCAGTAATTTGATGGATCCAGTGTTGGTGGTTGAAATCCCTTGTCCTAAGAAGTTCTTTCGTACTGTGAAGGTTCTAGGGTCCAAGCATCAGGGAAGAATCACAGCAGTGGTCTCTGAGAAGTAGGTTGTGAAGAGAAAACTGCACTACTCCTTTCACTCCAAGTGCCTGAGGAAGCAGGGCTTTGCTGGCTGCATCCTCAACTAGTGAATTGATAACAGTCAGTTAAGAATCTGCCTTAAAAACTCTCATTTCTGCACATATCTTCTTGCTCTTCAAGCCCAACACACTGGAAAAATCTCTTACCTGGCTCCTTGTTTTGGTCTGAGTCATTGAGTGCTGGGCAAGTGTCCCTCGGGCTGGGAAAGATGTGGGTTATAATAGGAAACATTTGATCAGCATGAGGTATGCATATGGTTTTGTTTCAAGTGCACAATGTACTTATGGATATTTCTTCCCCATAATTCTATTTCAAAGAAGCCTTTTCCAGGACTGCACGACTATGAGAGAATTTATGACTTATGTGTCTGCATAACAAAAGCTGTTTCTGCCTTTAGTCATTTCAGTTCGTTGGCTTTTTATTGATGAAACCAAGTGGTCGTGCATGTTAATGTGTGGCACGATGAAGCTGTGACTCATTCAACCCAGCCCAGCAAAGATGCCAACATTGAGTCCTTTCTGCCTTTGCTTCCCAAAGGAGAGGTTACTTTGTGCTGTAGAATCTTTATAAGGAAATTAAGGCTGTTCCTGCTGCACTTAAACAAACCCTTCGGTCGTGTTCACCTGAGGATTGCAGCTATAGCACATCACTGCTAATGTTTTCCTTTCATACCAGTTCAGAGAAATAAATGCACTTCTAAATTGGGTTTCTGTCCTTGAACCTTCTGTTCTCTGAAGGCTCCTGCATTGCCAGGCTCTTCCTGGAACTATGAAATGTGCTAATGCAGTACATAGGGAACCCGAAGTGCCCTTTTCTGGAGAATACTTGTTGGAAATCCAACAGAAGATGAGCTGAAGTGGTGACAGTGTTGTCATTGATGGTGTAAGTTTTATGCTGCCAGTTAATATACTTCAGTGACCCATCCTTCTGAGCTCAAAGAGGAAAATGAGCTGCTAAATCCAAGCAGGGTGGTGGCTTCTAAGGTCAAGTCTGTTTCCTGCTTCTGTCTCTGGTTCTTAAGAAACAAAAGTGCATGTGTGCAGGTGAAAACAAGTGTAGACCTGTGAGCTTGTCCCTGCTTAGATACCTGCAGGAACCAGAGCATTAAGGTCCAATTTCAAATATGGCTGTAAAAATGACATTGTGGCACTCTGCTTGTTTTAACAATTGCTTCCACTTCAAACATGCTGAACAAATGCTTTGAGATGAGCTCTTGGGCAGATGCTCTTCCCTGTGAGGGTGCTGAGGCGCTGGCACAGCTAGTTTGTGTTTGCAGAAATACA
Source organism: Bolborhynchus lineola (assembly GCA_025448015.1). Taxonomy (NCBI): domain Eukaryota; kingdom Metazoa; phylum Chordata; class Aves; order Psittaciformes; family Psittacidae; genus Bolborhynchus; species Bolborhynchus lineola. The sequence goes on along the minus strand of JAOEHX010025883.1, from coordinate 14,259 downwards.
GCTGAGGACTTGAAGGGAAGGTGATGGGGAGTCTGGATCTCTCCCTCTGTCATTGTGGTGCCCAGAGCAGCTGTGGCTGCCCCATCCCTGGCAGTGGTCAAGGCCAGGTTGGACACAGGGGCTTGGAGCACCCTGCTCCAGTGGAAGGTGTCCCTGCCCATGGCAGGGGTTGGAGCTGGAGGAGCCGTAAGGCTCCTTCCAGCCCAAACCATTCTGGGATTCCATGAAGCTGGATAAGCTTTGAAGGATTCAGTAGTTGGTAGAAGCCATGGAAATGGGGAATTTTTTCCTGTTCACCTCACCTGAGGATCAGACATCAACTAGGGCCTTCTCTGTCCCCTGTGCTAAGGATTGAATGATGCCTTCACTGAACCAGTTTTCCTGGTTTAGCTAGTTTGTGTTTGCAGAAATACAGCTGAGGACTTGAAGGGAAGGTGATGGGGAGTCTGGATCTCTCCCTCTGTCATTGTGGTGCCAAACAAAAAGCAGAGCTCGTTCTTCCCTCAGGGTGAGTTTTAGCACCTAGAAGGTTTAAGAGGAAATCTGCTCCTGCAGGGAAAGGTTCACAGCCACACAGTTGGCATGAAAACCTCTCAAGTAACCTTTTGTCTGGTTTTGCAGGACCATGATTTCTCTCTCTGATCCTCACTCATGGTTCATGTTCTCACTTGAAGCTAAGCATTGATGTGTGTAATCTGTATGTGTGTTTGGGGAAGGGAAAGGGAAATCAAGGAGATTTTAGATCCATGTGGTGAAAGCCAAGAAGATTAATGCATAGACTGGATATGAGAAGCGATTCCTTCCCCAGAGTGTGCTCAGCATTGGAACAGGTACCCAGGGCAGTGCTGGAGTCACCGTCCCTGCAGTGTTCACACACAGTGGAGATGAGGCCTCAGTGCCATGGGTCAGTGGTGGCCATGGCAGTGCTGGGGAATGGTTGGACTGGAGGAGCTTAAAGCTCTTTTCCAACACAGTTGACTCTTCCTGAATAATTTCATTCATGGTTCCTATATGCAGTCCCAGTGTAAGATATTTGACTACCAGGCACTTACTTTCTTATTTGGAGACTCAGTTTTCATGCTCGTGTGTATCAGGAGGGAGTTGAACGTGGCTGACAGAATTTCTTTGTCCAGTTTTGTCAGAATGAAATGTACTTGCAATGGATTTGAAAGAGTGTCCATGTCAAATCAAAATGCCTCTGTTTTTGCAAGACCAACATCCTTAAAGCTATAGATTGAACAGTGTGAACTACAGCTTTATAAAGAGGAGCTTTGCCTTGAGGCTTTGAGGTTATTGATCTCTGAGACCCAATTTCTTCTAGATTGGGTAGCAAAGCAGGACAGAAAGTGACCAAAATCCTTAAAGGCCTCATTTCTAAAGTAACTGTCCATTTGTGGCTCACTGTCTCCATGCGTAGGTCAGAACAAGGATTCAGCATTAGAACTGAGGAGGTGACGTTCCTTCACATCTTAAACTGTGCCTTTAGGGCACTTTGGACTTGCATCGTTTTCTTTAGAAGACTTGAAGGCTGAAATGCTATAATCAGAAAGGACATAAATCATGGACACTAGTACATGAAATTTTACTAGGTGCCCAGAAGAGCAGACAGCTAATGAAATCTTCTGTAATGAGGAGCAGCAAATTTTGACCATTCATTGCAATGAGAAACAGGACCCAAAAGTCTTTTCTTTAGCTGCTTTGCTCATATGAATTAACAGCATTGGCCTTTCTGGGCATCAGACCAGAGCTATTAAAATGCTTCTTGCAGCAGGTTTCTTTGTTGTGAAGTGGCACAGTTGTACAAATGAGGGAGCATCAATTGGAATAGGTGTTTTAATGGGGCACCAGCAAACCAAGAAGCTCTCAGGGGAGTTTCCACCTTTAACTCTGGCGATGATGAATCGGTGATGAACATGATTCAGCTTATGAGTGCTTTAAACTGAAGGTAGACTTTTGTCTGCTTAAAGAGCTGTGTGTTTTCAAGGGTGCTGCTTTGGTGATGACAGTTTGGAAGTGGCTGCATGTTTCATTAGGGAATGTGCCAAGACCATCGCTCCTTTTGATTGTTGATGGCTTTTGAGAAACCATATTTACGCCTTCTGTTTCATAAGCAGTTTTTGGATATCATTAGAACAAGAAAATCATCAGGAGTGGCTTCACCCCGGAGAATTCATGCCTTGACCACCTAGGTAAGCTTCCATGATGAGATAACTGGCTTGATATACAAGAAAAGAGCAGAGAATATTGCCTGCCTGCTCTTCAGTAAGGCCTTTGACACAGTCTTCTGTACCATCCCAACAGAAAACCAGGAGAGGTACAGGTTGGGTGTCTCAAAAAGTGACTGAATGGCTGAGTGCAGAGGGCAGTGATCAGTGGCACAAAGTATAGTTGGAGGCTGGTAACCTAGTTCAGTAGGACCAGTCATTCAGTAAATGTCTTTCTTACTGCTCTGGGTGATGGGGTAGAGTTTGCAGTGCCTCAGCAGGTTTGCAGATGGCACCAAACTGGTTGATAGGCCAGAGGGAACCAGACAGGCTGGAGAAATGGGCTCACAGGAACCTCATGAAGTTCAACTAGAGGAACTGCAAAGTCCTGCTTCTTACAGGCACTGGGACATGTTGGGGATCACTGAGCTGGAAAGCAGCTTGGAAGCAAACTTGGGGGTTGATGATGAGCAGATAACACAGTGCCTTGGTTGCAAAGGGGCTGAAGGTGTCTTGGGCTGCATTAGACAAAGTATTGCCAGCAGGTCGAGGTGATCTTTCCTCCCTGCTGGGCTCTGGTGAGGCTTCCCCTGGGGTGCTGTCTCCAGTGCAGGAGAGACATGGGTGTACTGCAGAGCATCCAGCAAAGTGTCATGATGGTGTTTAAGTGTCTGGAGCATCTGTGCTAGGAGGAAAGGCTGAGAGATCTGGTACTGTGCAGCCTGGAGCAGAGGCTTATGGGGCTGGGTACTCAGAAAACAGCTGGTCTTGCTGGTCTTGCTATTAAAAAGTGAGGCAGAGAAGTGCTTCAGCCTTTACCTTACCCGTTGCCTCCAAGGTTTCCACCTGCATGGAATCATAGAATCCTAGAGTCATTCGGATTGGAAAGGACATTAAGATCATTCAGTTCTTACCCCCTGCCATGGGCAGGGGCACCTCACACTAAACTATGTCACCCAAGGCTTTGTCCAACCCGGCCTTGAGCACCGCCTGCGGTGCATCCTGTAGAGGATGGAGATTTTCCTTCAGCCTCCTTTTGTTGCTAATGCGTTTATAGGGATAGTTTATTGTCCTTTACAGCAGTGGCCAGATGAAGTTTGAGTTGGGCTTTGGCCCTTCTCATTTTCTCCCTATATAACCTCATGACATCCTAGGAGTCCTCCCACACTGCCTGCCCCTTCTGCCAAAGGTTTTAAACTCTCCTTTTCTCCTGAGTTCCAGCCTCTTCTCTCTGTTCAGCCAGGCCAAGCTTCTTCCCTGCCAGCTCATCTTTCAGCACATGGCGATGGCTGCTCCTGTACCTTGAATAACTCCTTCCTGGGCTCCTTTGCCCTTCAGGACTGCATCCCAAGGGCCCCTAAACAGACCAAAGTCTGCTCCCCACAAGTCCAGAGTAACCATTCTGCTGACTCCCTTTCTCTCCAAGAAACAAAGCCAGGAGTAAGCAATGAGAGCGTTGTGAGTTTTGACTGCATACAAATGAATAACAAAGTTGTTTATAATTTTAAGAGAAAATACAGGTGTATCTTTTGTTTTGAGAGCTGATATGTGGGGACATTTTCCTTTCACCCATGGAGCTCCTTTGCCTGCAGAGAATGGCATGTGGGATTGCACTTTTAAAGGTGAACCTCTCTCAATGTTCTCTGCTTTTGATGCCTTTTTAAGAGGTAGAGGACAGGAGGGGTCTCATTCCTGGCCCAAAGCTTTGTGGTCAAATACCCCTTGATGACATTAAATGGCAGAAGAGGGTGTTTGAAGTGGGGAAGAAACAAGAAAAGAGCACCTTCAGTTACACAACGTTGGGATCTTGTCAGATCTTGGAGATCAATGGGCCCCCAAAGCTACCCAGGATACCTGTTTAATAGGCACAATGTGCAGGCAACTTGGTTCCTACTGTTCTAGGAAAAGACCAGATCTAACAGAACTTCTTGCTCCTAGATCTCGAACCATTCTCTTTGGTGTTGTTTGTAAGAGATGTAAATCGATGTCTTGATATTTGAGGGGGTTCAGAATTGGTTTGCTCTTTTGAAAATGGAAGAGTTTCATGTACATCTGATGTGCTGGCAGAGTTCTCAGCC
>JAOEHX010025881.1:0-21691 GCA_025448015.1 Bolborhynchus lineola | reverse complement strand
GTCAGAGAAATTGAATGGTTTTGAGTATCTGATGTGCATGGGGTGATGTAGTTTGGTTATCCAGGAAAGCAAAGCATCCTGCTTCCCAAGAGCCAGGGTCCAAGGCACAGTTTGGCAGGATGGGAAGGTGCATCAGAGCAGTGCTTGGTCACCAACAAGTGACCCAACTCCAACAGCTCCATGGCTCCTGAAAGCTTGGGCATGGTCTCAAATTAAGTTTAGGCTCAAGAGAGTTTTTCCAGTCTTGTTCTCAGGGAGCGGGGTAAGTTTCAGTGATAGCACAGAAACCTTATGAAAAATCCCATTTATTCTTTGGGGTACTCTATGCAAAATTATCCCAAAGGCACCTCTGAAATGCATTCATGCCATGAAGAACAAAGGCAGAACATTGTCAAAATTACCTGAAAGTGTGAACCTTGTGAAAGTGTGAACCTTGTGAAAGTGCCATCGAGGTGGAAGCAAGCTCTGCCTGTTGGGACCGCTTCAGCGGCTCTCACAAAGGCACTGGCTGCAGCAGCTCAGCAGTGGACGGTATTTATGACATTGCTCTATCTCTTTCTTATTCTTCTAGATAAGCCTAACTATTATTTTAGACTGACACCTGCAGTAAAGCCCAAAATCACTGCAGCAGCTCTATTTATTACCACTGGCTATCACCAAATCACCTGCTTGAGGCATTGATTTGCCATCTCAAAAGGCACCAAGCGTGGATTGTCTGGTTTGCAATTCCCTTGGTCCCTCTCTTTAAAGCTAAATACGCTAGTTCTTTTCCCAGCCCACTGGGATACCCATGAGCTCTTGAAGATAATCAGGAAACGAAGTGATTGCTTCCCACATTCCCAGGTTTGCCTGGGTAAATGTCACCAGCCTTCCTGCCTTTCGTTAACATCTCATTCATTTAAACACTCGTTGATACATTATCTCCTTACTCCAACAGGGTTCTTACCATCTCTGTGAAGATGGGACTGGCTACCAGCAGAGCTGGTGATCAAAGTCAAATAAAACCACATGCACACGAAGATATCCCCTCACTGTTACTGACATTCACTCTTTTGTATGGTAAATAGGTGTTATCAAACCTTTTGTCTGATAAAGAGGTGCTGCTTTATTTCTGATGAGAGATAAAAAGGTCACTGATATCATATCATTTAAGCTCAGTTACATTTCTAATTCCCTGAATTATACAAATATATTTTCCAATCTCAACAACTCTTTAATTAATATAAAGCATGAACTTCAAGGCAGCACTTCTCAAACATTCACCCATGACTGTTATTTAGTTTCAGCCATCCCACCCAGGGCTGGTGCAGAATTCAGGTCCAGCTTTCAGAAGAGATTTCCAGACCTTTTTTCCCTTGCATTACACACTAAATTAGGAAGTCACTGGTTTGCCTTGCAGCACGCAGAATAAAGCTGTAAGTGCTTATGAATTTGAAGCCATATTTACTTGTCTGGTTATTGAGTCTTTTCTTACCTTTTGAATCAGGAAACAGTAAGGGACAGTATTATTTTGTTGCTAAACAGTCAATGAGTTTTGGATGTTGGGCTGTGTTTTCGATACTGTTAGGAAGAAATAGCTCTCTGACAGTTGCATTAAGAAGTGCAGCTCCTTTAGGGTTTGAACATTGTAGTGCTGGGTGGAAGAAAAGGGGTAGGTGAGTATAAAAGGTCAAATTTATCACACATACTTAGTGTCCAGATTCTGCTTCAGTTTGTACAGGGAGCTTTAGTATTTGTTTTACTGCAAGCATCTGATTTTTCTCTTTTTTATGCCAGCTAACACTAAGGGATGAAAACCTTCTGCATCATTCAGTTCACATTGCTTTTTATATTCACTGGACACTTACAATTGATTCGGAGAAAACTCCAGGAACAAAGTCACTAACAAAGTCTAAGTTGACAAGCAGGTATCTTTATTGCGGTGCCAGGAGACACGGGGGATAGCCCCTCCTAACATGTGCCTCCGTATTGTTACACAGGCCATCCTTATATAGCTGTGGGCATACATACATCTTCATGAAGCTACGTATGGATTACTTCATTTTCCAGAAAGTTCCCCTCATGCTTACAGAAATGTGGTGGGGGTCTCTGGGGGTTGTTTACTTCTTCCAACAGTCTTCATTACTTCTGGCAGCCTCTAAAGCACATGCAGTAGATGCTTATACCAGCTTAATCGGTTAGTTTACACCATAGATGTAACAATCATCCTGTTCTACTTATCAGTTTAACTGCAGTCCATCCTGGACCCCTGCCATTCCAGATACTCCTTATGCTTAAGTCCTGTTCTTCTAGCCTGTTTTTCTTACACTCATTTTGCACTAAGGTCATAAAGGCCTAAAACCACAAGGGTTTATCTTATTCAAGAATTCTCATTATGCTCTCCAGCTGTACTCTGTTTTTCTGTCTGTGAATCATGCACCTCAGTAATTTTCCATTGCTGCTGTTACAAAGCCATCAAACTTAACATTACTTAAAATTGATTCTAAAGGTTTATATGTTTCATTTTGTGATTTCGTGCCCCCCTTGTCTCGCAATGCACTAAGTGTTGTGCTGTCTCTGCACAAATAGGCACTGTCTCTTCACAAACAGGGCGATTTGGAAACCCAGACCTCATGTCCACCAGCAGCATCCAGCACTGCTGTACCCTAACGCTGCATGTGCAGTTCGGATGTGACACTGTGTCCTTTTGCTTCATTCTTATCGATGTTTTAATTACCAGGGCTCACTTACGTAAGAGCTGCAGGAGTGAGGGCACTCCTGGGCCTTGGCTCTCCGGATCATTTTTATTTTACCTGGCATTATCTGTGAGACTGCAAATGGCCACAGCTCAGATCAAAGCTGTTACAAAGCATTTGTCTTTCCTCTCTCTGAGAATTGAAAAGATAAGGAAAGGTTTCCTTCTAAGCGGCTGAGAGCAAGCATTTCCCCTCTGCTCCTTGCCACATGTGAGGCTGCTATTATCAAAGGAGGAAAGAATAATCCACAAATGCCAATGGACACAACTGACCAGCATCAGTTGGAGGTGGTGTACTCAGTTTTCTGTTTCATTTCAGCACTCTGACCACTGCACCTCCACTGCAGCTACCATCTCAAGAGATGCAGCTTTCAAACGGTGTAGGAGCTATTACAGATGCGACTTGTTTGTATTTAGATGGGTACCACATGTCTTATTGATGCGATAGTGTAGCTGTTTCCAATAAATTGCATTTATTCAGATGAAAATAGGGAAATAAATGTCAATAGCTGTCAGTGGGAGTGCTGGCAGGAAGAAAACAACCTTAAAAGTGCACACTTCAAGAGCCTGAGCAAGTCTTGTCTGGAAGCGGAGTGGGAGCACTGTGTCATTCCAGTGCTCCTTTTCACGCTGCAACAGCAACAGGCAGCGATTACTTTTGGCATTTTCCTGCGTAGTGGCGTATTGGTGGTAAAACACTGAAGCAAATTTCTTATGAGGCTTTCTGCTCCTTTGGCAGAGATTGTTAAGGCACCAAAGAGCTTTTGCTGCTTTTCCTTCAAGAGGACAAACAAAAGGGATGAAAGACCTTGCCTTTTTAACTAGGGAGTGTGTTCTTGGCTTATTTGACCAGTACAAAACCAGGAACCTTAACAGCAACTTTAGCTTCATGACACATAAAGGATGATATATTTGAAAATAGGTCACACATAATGAATATGGAAAAGAGAGCCACCACCATCAAACCCTAAAAAGCCATTATCCACACTCTAACAAAGAGAAGTAACAAGCGGTATCTAATCACACTGCACTGAGTTTTGCAGCAATTAGCACTCACCATTTTTCATCTCTTCTGTCAAATTTGATCTCTGTTGCATGGATTTTCACTGCTTAAATGTGGTGCCTTTTACCCTCATCTCCCATGTCCAAAGCTCTGTTGTTTTCACTGGAGTTAATCTGGATTTATGATCCTGTATCTGAAAAGCAAATAGGTGATAGATCTTATTTATTATTAAGGATGCAGTAAGATCTTTTGAGCTGCAAAATGATAAATAGTCAACACATCTAATACATCAGCGGTGCCTGCACCAGAATCCGGATGGGAGAGCTCTTCCCATTCCAGTCAAGATGCAGGAATGCCAGTACTGTACCTGCAGATTTTGACCATCAGCCTCCCAGGCAGAGTGAGTGCTCTTAAGCCTCCTCTGGAAAATGAACAAATGAAGCAGATAAATCAGAGGATGATTTCAAAGGAACTGCTGCACTCGGGAGAAGTGACCCCGGACAACACAGAGAGCAGAGAGAGGTGAGAGTCACTGATTCACTTCGAATTATCCACATGTACACTGTGCTAATAAAAATAACAGCTTTCATCCCAGTTAAGACCTAAAAAGGGCGGTAGCAGCTCTGCAGCCTGGTTTCTTTGTCACAGACCACAGCGCTTTATCCAGGTCACTTGCTGTACCTTTGATGTACAAGGTTTTCCATGTTACCCAACGCTGAGCAGTGGAGATGGAATGGAAAACTGCAAGGCTCTCCAGGTGTACAACCAATAGTGCTGTTTGCTGTGCTAGGCCTGATTGGATTAATCTAAACCTTGGGCTGACTGTGTTTTCCACTTGGATTTCTCATGTGCATTAGTTGCTGAATATGTAGTTACTCCAAATAGTGTCAAAAAGGGAAAGCAGGAGCATAGATCTCTGCTGGCAATTTTTCTAAGCTTTGCTTGAAACAATCAAATATAGCAACAGAAATATACTTAAATGCTGTACTCCACAGTGAAATTTCAAGTGTGACCAACAGTGATTTGGGATATGACATGCTTTTCTGCATTATATCCTTGCTGCTTCAAAAGCAGCAGCCACTGGAAAGCAAGCTGTGTTGGGCTGGAGTGCCTGAAGTAGTTTATTCTCTTGCCTGGCATGTGAAAAAATGAAATCAAACTCAGGAAACTATTTAAGTTACTATTATAATACATTTTAGAATATCACTCAAGCCTTCAAACATTCCCTGAGAGCAACACTGCTCTATTGCCTGTAAGGCCACAGCAGAGTCTTCCTTGACAAGATTCCCCCTGATGCTGGCACTAGCAGCAGGAGCAGGGCAAGACTGACTGCTCGGTCATGGGGGGGAGCTCAAGCATTAAATACCCTGGACCAAAATATCTTAGGTCTTAAGGGTGCAGCCACACACCAGTTTGGTTTCTTTCAGAAATGCAATGCAAATTATACCTTATTAGTGACTTATTACTAATAATTAAATATAGCATTGTTGTTATTGCTGTTTTCTGTAAAAAGCAAGTATCCCCCATGGTAAAGAGCACAAACATTTTTTCCCTTGAATTCCCATAACAGCATTGCTGCATGTCACTAAGTCTGTGTTGGACAGTGCTGTTCCCAGGCCCTGTGCCTTCCATGCTTCTGTGTCCATCTGAGTCCAAAAAAGGACAGAAAAACCTAAGGCCAATGTACTCTGAGCCCCAAAGCACCAAGCTCCAGAGCAGGCAATTGAAATGGTAACAAAGAGCTCTGCACTCAGACAGACACGTGTTCTCATTCAGACCAGCAAAATGTCCTGGTTTGGTTTGTTTAGGTGCTATAATTGTAGTATTAGCTGGCAAATTTAGCATAAAAATGCAGAGATGTGGAGGAAAGCCTGAATGTTGGAGAAATGCTATGAGAAGTGATCTGCTTGAAGTGCAGTCTGGGTTTTGGTTTTTTTATTAGAGTATTTACCATTAACTTTATCCCAAGTGGCCAATTACTGTCCTTTTTATGTGCTTTTATTGTGAGATTCAGAGAACACTCTGCAAACAAACCCCTTTGATATCCCTCAGCAATTATTCCTGTGATTAGACACTTTCCTGTTCTTCCTGTTTGCAGAGGCTCAAGGAGGCAGAGCCACTGCTTCTGGAACATCCCCAGCCCCTGCTCCTGCTTATGCACATCCCTGCGTTCAGCGCCGGTGTTGTACAACATGCTCTGGAGGAGCTGCTGTCTCCTGGAGCAGCCCCCACCAGCAGCTCTGCTCAGATTGACCTTGTTCTGAAGGAAGCAGGAGACCATCGTTTGCCCTACATGAGCCCATCTTTTGCAGTAGATAAGGCCATTGCTTACACTAGATAAGACCAGCCTGGGGCTGGCCCAGCTGGAGGGTGTTAAGCTCAGCCCAGGGCCAGTCAATTACCTCAGCTTGGGGCTATAAAAGTGTTTTTCAGTAGCTTGCTTCCCCTATTGGTGTCACCTAGAGGTGGGTCATTCCTGGTGGGAAATCAAGGTATGTGCACATACTCCCTGCATCAGTTGGTCTCAACTCAGTGGTGGGTGCTAGTGCAGTAGTAAGGACTAAGCAAGTTCTTTGTTTGGAGGTAATGCGGTATGGAGAAAGGACAATCTGTAAGGCTTGTAAAGGTTTGTCTGCTACTTAGTAGAGTAAAAAGCCCCCAGCTTTTTTCTCAGTGCAGTCTTGCCCTTTGTGCTTGGATTTGCTGCTGGTTTATCTGTAAGTTGCTGTTCCTGTGGGTATCTGGCTGACCAGTGCTCTGAAACAGTGCATGCACTTTCATTTGGGGCAAGCCACCGTGTTCTCATGCACTTGTTGGACCTCAGAGAGATGAGGGATGCTGAGTGGTAGGGGGGATGAAATTAAAAGCTAAGTGTGCTCTCAGCAAAGGTATTCATCATCAAGGCACTATGTATTTGTGCTGGGTAAGTAGCTATTATGTGCTAGTCATCATTACATTACAAAACCCTTGCAGCAGCTTCATTATTGCTTTTTATTCTGCTGATTGCACATTAGCTGTCTCTGTTGAACCACCTGGATGTCTGGGTGCTGGCTCATCCTGCCTGCCTGGCTTAGAGGAAAGGGTGCCAGCATCCCCAGCGCAGGCTCCTGACCATGATGGACATGTTCAATAAGGTGGCTCAGCCTGCTCAGATGACCTCCTTACCCTGCTGTGTTCAATAATGAAAGTAAACCACAACACATCTACATCCAAGCAGTCATTTTATGGGAACTTGGTGGTGTTTTGCTCTTCCATGGACAAGGAGGAGGAGCCTCATTCTTGGGATGCTCTTACAGCTGGGGCAGCTCATTGGGTGATCCTCAGTTGTGATGATGATCCCTGTTATCAGAGGGGTATCTCACAGTTATCAGTGCAGCCCGTACCACCCCCGAAGGCTGCACAAAATGAGCCATGCAGGGCTGTGAGAGGCACCCATTAGAGAACACTTAGCTGGAATTTGCATTCTTGTGAAAGGCTAACCTGCAAAAGTAGAACACCTCACTGTAAGTGATGTGGCTCAAGGGCTGCTTTGGCAAATCCACTCTGACCTCATTTTACTCTATATTCATGTATGTTATTTTTGATTTCAAAGTTTGACCTCGGTGGCAATGTGTTGCATATAAATACTGCATAAAGGCAAATGAATATACATAAAGACAAAAGGAAAGTGCTGCAGCTGTTTGTTAGTCTGCTTTAGCTTTTGACACACGGTGTTTATCCACTGCTGTTCTTATCTTTTGGGGTGTATTATCTTGGCAAAAAAAGAAGACACTTTGTTTTTATTAACCTTCCATAGAGGTAAAAAAGGAGTGTCCAGCCTCGAAACCAGCCACAAGCCCCATGAAAATCCCAGCCTTGTGTATCACCATAGTTACCTGACAAAAACCTTCATGTGCTCAGTGGGACTCAGTTACTAATGAGCAGGTGATAATGTATGGAGTTACCTTGTGTTTTTAATATGCACTTAGGAGTTATTCATATTCAAAACAAAAAAGTATGAAGAGTGATAAAATATATGCATGAAGAATTGTTTGCTATGAAGTATTCAGCTTTTAAGAGGTAGGCCTGTGATTGCAGGTTTTCAGATTGCAGGAGCTCTGTTATGTACAATAGCAAATGGAATTTAAAAGTGACCCAGAAGCAAACATGTCTTTTGCAGTCTATTGTTTTAAAATGATCAGTTACTGAACCGCACTTCAGATTTCTTATTGTTGTCTTCAAAAGCTCTTGGACTGGGGAAGATAACCCAAGTGCTGATGTCTGCATCCTCTGGGTGGCTTTGCCAAAGGGCAGAGAATGTTCCTCGGCTGATCGTTTTTGGGGATTGCATTCAAGAAATGGGGAAATGCATGTGTGTTTCGGGAGGGAGCCCAGTGGAAGGAGCGGAAAGCTTTTCAGTTTGGAGTTTTTTGTTATCAGCATCTTCTGTAAAGCAGCCAAAGCCCTGACCCCATGTCCACAGGGCAAGTGAGAGAGTAGGCCGCCTTCATCCCAAAGGGATGCAGACTGCTGCCTGGGGAAGCAGAGTGCAGACGTTTCTGCACAGCTGACCTGGGCAAAGCTTGTCCTTGTCTGATCACATACTTCCAGCACAGCCCCCAGCTCACACCAACTGTCCACAAATGAGTTTTAGGAGTTTTTAGCACAGGCATATTATCAATGCATCTTTCCATCAGCTCACAAGCACCCCAGTCTCTGTCCAGAGGCTACTTTGTCTGCAGTATTTCCACTAGGGAAAGATGAAACCTCAGCTCTTGTTGCCATTATAAATAAATTCAAAGTGAGTTTACATAATGATGCTAAAAATCTGGCTATAAGGGGTTCTGTGGGTGGAGGTGCGCAGAAATTGGTGCGTGGAGACCGTGGAGACTGCACCAGTGAGGAGGAGCTTCTGAGGATGATGCTCCCCACCTCTCCAGGAGTGCGAACCTGGGGTGGGCTCTGCTGTGAAAATGCCACTGCTCCAGATCCTGCTGGCCATGGGACACCTTGAACCCTCATGGTTCTCCTTTCAGCCTCCTGGGGCAGGGCAGGGTGCTGGTGCCCAGCTCTGAGCATTTATTAGGTCCTTGGTGCGAGGTTCTGTCCCCTTTGTCCAGACCCACCACTGGAAAGCGTGCTTGGGCCTTTGTAATGCACAGACAGCTCTAACATCAGAATGGGCCTCTCATACAGATGCTTCATGTGAATTGGTTTGAAGTTCAGCTTTGAAGTGTAGCCATGTAACAAAGCCGGGCTCTTATCTGTATATCACAAACCTGCTGCAGACTTGGGGCATTCTCTCTGCTTCATGGAAACAGAAACAGCTGCAAGACAACAAATGTCTAAAGAACTTAGACATTTGGATTTCCCTGAGCTGAACCTGAAATCTCAGTGCTGGAGCAGATGGGTTGCTGAAGTGCTGAAAGCATGAGGAATCACGGAATGGTTCTGGTCGGGCAGGACCTTAAAGCTCATCCAGTTCCAAACCCCATCCTTCTGCTTTCCACTGGAGCAGCTTGCTCCAAGCCCCTGTGTCCAACCTGGCCTTGAACACTGCCAGGGATGGGGCAGCCACAGCTTCTCTGGAAATGTCTGTGAAGATGAGCAAACCTGGAAGTGCAAGGTAAATAATTCAGGGCAAGTGTAACTTGTATCCCTTTGTGAGGAGGTTTCCTGGGACTGTAGGCCCATGGGAGAGGATGTTCGTGGAGAAGGGAATACTGCAAAGCAGAATGTCTTTGGAGGCTCCTGAGTGGTACCTGGAATTACCTTGCTTCCCAGATCCCTGGCTGAGAAATCCTGGGTAATATCAAAAACCCTGTAGAGGAAGATGACTCTGCATCCTTCCTTTTGGAAGAAAAGGATATGCATCTCCTTACAGACACACCGAACTGGTCCTGGGTTTGTGCAGACAGATAAAGAAACTGTTCTTGATTCAAGTGTTTTCAGAAGGATTCCTCCAGAGCACAGTGAATCCACAGGGAGCCTCTGCAGTCTTGTCCCTGCAATGCTCCTGAGGTCTCTTACCAGGAGCACATCTTCTAAAGATCAGGTTCTATTTCCCAGCAAAAGCTGTCCCATCTGCCACATCAAATGTTGCGAACAGCTCTATTGTGACTGTGAGCGTCACTCTACATGCCCAGAATCCTGTCGTGAGCCTCCTCTGCTTGATCTCCGCGCATGAGAGGATGTGCTGCCACTTTGGTCTCCATCAGCAGCTCTGCTGCCGGCTCCCTGGTGCCAAGACATCGTGTGCGTTTTGCTGCTCAGGGCCTGGGATTGTGCTGCCTTCGCTCCCTGCTATGGGAGCATAAAAGCACTTGTTCTTCCTGCACACACATCTGAAACCTGGGAGAAAGGGTGAACGCTCATCACTTACATGGTTTATATTCCAGGCACTCAATGTCTGCCTTTAATCTCACAGCTTTGCTTGGATCTTGCCCTAAAAAAGAAATTCCAGCTCTGATGTACCCACTGCTGGGAGGGTGGGGGTGGCTTGGAAAGTTGAATGCCAGTGATTAGCCAGAAGAGCTGTGTGCGACCAGGGACATGAGCTTTCACCTCACCACCTCCTTCACCCCTTTCTGTGCACCCCATGGCCCTTTTGGTGCTGCCCTGCAGACTGTGGCTGTCTATATGTGAGAAATAAGCCTATGGGAGGGGATTCCTTAGCTGTGCTGGAGTCACCCCTGATGCCCTCTGTGCTGTGGGACCAGCCTGGCCTCACCAGCATCCTCAGGGAGACCCACAGCCTGGGGCATAACATGGCAGAAATAGAATCATAGCACAGTATGGGGCTGGAAGGGATCCTTATAGGTCATGTACTCCAACCCCCAAATACTCAGAAAGAGCTGATGGATCTACTTCTTTGCTGAACTGGAGGGGGATGGATGATGCTGTGATGCACTTAGCTAATGGCATTGCCTTTCCCATCTTGGAAGAGGCTTCCAAGAAGCATGCTTTGGGTTGGCGGAGAGCATCTCAGTCAGATATAACTCCATGGGCTGTTGAAGCAGTGATTTGGAAGCCTGCAGCTAGGTTCAGGCAGGAGCAGGGTGAGGAGGACCGTGGCTGTGGCTGGGTGGCAGCGCAGTGGCTTGTGAGGAGAGAGGCTGTGTTTGGCTGGGGTTCCTGCGGAGCATCTCCGCAGGCTCCCCACCAGCCCTGCTCTGCATCTGGGTCCCAGCTTTTCCACTTCAACCTCTTTGCATTTATTTTTAATTGCCAGTGCTCAGAGCATATTGCACCTTAGCTCCCTGCGAAAGGTAATTATCAATGGGAGACTGGTTCAGTTATCAGCATTCAAAACTAAAAGCCATCTGAAATGTCTAAATATTGACTCTAGCTTCCGCCTGTGACACCAGGAATCCTGCTCTCCCACCTCCAAGCAGTGCACTGTGATTTAAGGCTTGTATACAGCACAACTCTGGTAATTAAAAATGGAATTGCTGGTGGAGCTTTTGTAACTGAGAAATACGTAAAAGGATCTAAAAATCAGACTGAAGCTGTTCCATTATTTTCCTTCTTATGTTGGTGCTAGAAACCTGGCAAGCCATTAAAGGCAACAGGATGCTGTAGCACAGCCAGGATCTATTGCTGCTTGAATCTGAAAAACAAAGTGTGCATTAGGAAGTTTTAATCTCATTCTAGAAAAATGATTTTTTGGGTATTGTGAAGAAGACTTTCATGGCTCAGATGTTGCCTTTAACCTTTTCCCCTGCTTAATACCCCATCATTTTCCCAGCATAAATACCCCATCAACTGAAAGAGGAGTATGTAAATCCCATGCTGATCAATACTTTTACTGGAACAAAAATCTTTAAAGCTTACAATCAGCTAAAGAAGTTAAATCTGAGCCCTTTAATTTGCTAGCAACCTTGCCCCTGCTTTGTGCAGGCCCCACTTCCTTGTGTTCCAGTAAAGCTTGATCAGCTCCAGGCAGCTCCACACAGGGTAATGCTTCCCATAACACACCACCTGTAGTGGGAGGAGGCCCTGCACACAACTCATGTAACCTCATGTAACCTGTCAAACACAAGCACTCGAGGCCTCTGTGCTCTTCCCTTCAGGATGGTAGGAGCATCTTTCCTGGTGTTACCTGACCATCAGTGCAACCTTCTAAATAAATTCATAGTGGGTGAGAAGTCAAGAAGCTAAATGATGGGAACCTCTCTTCATGATTTATTCATTATTTAACACAAACATCCTGCAGACTAGCTACAGGTTTCATTAAATATTTGTGCCTCAGCTAGATGTGAACAGTAGCGCGTTGTGTTCATGGAAGGAGTGGGAATGGAGTGCAGAGGCATACAGGTAATTTCTCTGACTGATGCATATCCAGTATATTCCCCCAACTCCCTTGTATCATCTACAGGGGTGATTCTGGACCACTTCCACCAGCTCCACCTTTCCTCTGTTTACTCTCCCTGCTCTTTGCACTCTCGAGAAGTGTACATAATTTCATGCTTAACAACTGCAGCTGCTAGCAGTGATTTATAATAGATGTACATAATGATGAGATGCTCTCAGGGCACTGCCTGGTAAAGCTTTCCAGCTGTGAGCTCCTGTCCACCCTCACGTAGGCTGGAGTTCAGTTATTCTCTACCAGGAGCACCACATGGCAACAGCAGTATGCTCCTTCCTTAAGGCACAGCTACTGCTCACCGCAGGCTCCACCACTGAGCCTTGGAAAGGTGTTAGGGTGAATGGACATGAAGTGCTCCTGCCAAATCAACGCTGACATTTCATTTTCTGTGCAAGGACTCGCAGTTGCTTTGGTTGTTTGTGTCAGGACTTCTCTAGAAACTGGAGTGAAGTTTCTGCAGGTTGTGGCTCTTCTGTTGCCCTTTCGTGTCTGTGCAAGTTGTCTTTCCTGTGAGAAGTACAAGAGGGCAATTACATCGCTGCACAGATCAGGGTGTCTCAAAGTCAGATGCGCTGTTCTTACAGACCAATGGTCGTCTAGAGCAGGAAGGAAAGTTCTCAGCAGCTTTAAGCTTCCCGGTCATTCTTAGACTCAAAATCTGAGGAGGTCAAGTGGGATCTCTTATAAAACACTCGATTAAGAATAAAACAAGTAAAAATTATTTACTTCAGATAAGTGAAGATGTGAATGAAAGGAAAGAATGTTCTTGCCAACACTTGGCTTGGGAGCTGAATTCAGCAGAAACACATTCCTGCAGCACGAGAATGAGTTGACAAATCTGCTGCCATGCTCAGTGACAGTGGATGCTCTGGGCATCGGTTTAGAGACTGTAGGGGGTCATTAATGCAAATCCTGGGAGCTCCAGGGTCAAATCCACATTGATTTCAAATTTCCAACTTACTTTCAGTTTGAATAAACCTGTATAATAGAATTGGGGATGGTCTTTGCTCCTGCTACCTGTGGTCTGCCACAGAATGCATCTGTGGTTGTGACACAGCTTTGTCCACAGAGAGCCTCAGAAGCTGAATGAGAGGCCATTCCTGGGTGCCCTGGAGCAGACAGTTGCAGGAGCGTGCTCTGCTCAGGCCTTGTGGGGTGAAGTGTGATGGGGCTGAGGCGCACAAATGGCTTGTCCATAGAGTTCTAAACCACCCTAAACCAGTGTGTGGGTGCTTAGGCAGCCTCAGCACCTCTGAATCTGCTGTAGGAACTGGCTCCTCTGAGACCTGCTGGGCTGGGGGCTAGCTCTGGGTTGCTCCTCGGGATCAACTCCAATGGCCCCCATGGCTCCTTCCTCCTCCTTGGCTCCTGCCGCTACCTGCAGCAGCTTGACAACGAAGAGAATTGCTCAGCCACATAAAAATGCTGGTGAAAGCATCGCACACTGGAAAATTCATGTTATTGATCAATTGCATAAACCTTTGTGTTGGAAATGCAGTGTGAAATGGCTGTAGCCCCATTGCTCTGGGCTGTCTTCTGCATGATTAGGGGTGTAGGAAGATGTATAGCAAGTATCAGATCTGTTTCCAAACAAGGAGAGGATGAAACTTCAGTGTACTCTCAGGTTTATGGAAAACGAAGAGTTCTGAGTGTTAAAAACCTTCATCAATTGCATCTATCCTTCTATGCCATTATCCGCAGTAATATTGGCGTACATGGACTGTGATCTTCTGTATAGCACAAGCAAATTGCTGAAGCTTGATACTCCAGCATCTCTTACTGTTTCTCTTTGTCCCTCATCTCTGTGTGGAGGCGATTTGCTGCTCCCTCTTGAAACTCAATTAGATATGCTGGGAACAAGGTTAACTCGGTGCGTTTGTGTGTCTGCATCCCGGCATTCCTGAGTGGTCGAATCCCAACACTTTCTGGATGTTGAGTAAGTGAGGGAAATAAACAGCCATTGTGTGAGGCATGAGATGACTGGACCTAAGTGTTCTTATCTGTCCTGTCATTCTTCCCTTGCTAATGGTGCAATGTGTGTAAGAGTCCTGAAGAGACTTAACTAAGATATCTTTTTTGGTATTTTGCTATGAGAGGCACTTAAATCACTTTTTTCTTTCTTTTCAAGGAGCGATGTAGAAGGATTTTATTAGAATTGCACTCAATAGCACTGTGGAAAACATAGATTGGCTTTTGAGGCCTGGGTTCATTAGCTGAACCCACGAAGAGGTGGTGCCCTCTGTATACAGAACCTGCACAGAGAAGCTGCAGAATCCCATCTCCCTCTGAGTCAGAATCTTTCCAGAACTTAGTGCCGGGTCTCCTCATGTGCATGGACACATTCTGCAGTGCAGGCTGGATACACCCCAGCTGTGCAGCATCATCCTCCTGCTGTTGGCAGTATGAGGTGCCTGGGCACATCAATTCCCAGGTGCTAATGTTTCGCATCAGCATTTGCTGCCCTGTAGCTCTTGTGACAGTTGATGTCCTGGGCCCAGAATCAAGGCAAGCATTGCTGGGAACCTGCAATGTGCTAGCTGGAGGAGCACAGACAAGCATGAGGTGTGTGTGAAGGTTTCTTTCATCCCAATATTTATGCAGAGTTTGGTTCCTTCCCGGAGCAGAAGCAGCCTGCTCTGGTTATTTATGACTCTGACCCTCAGGGGTGAACCTTGTCCCTGCTCCATGGGCTCACGAACCTCCTGTTACAAACACGTCTGAGAGCTGAGCACCCGCTCTCTGTGTGTGAAGGGTGTGGAGCTGGGAAAGCTGCTCACTGCTAATATTTTCACAGCAAGAGTTGACCTGTAGATCGTAAGTGGAGGAAACAAAAGGGATGCAAATATGCCCACACTTATTTCCAAATGGGATTAATTATCTGCAAGCAAGTTTTGTTGTCACAGATCTTATTTCTGTTTCTTCCCAGGCACACTGAGCCTTTTTGTGTTCGCACTGCAAACACATAAACCCTCCAGTCAGATGTCATGTGTCACTTAAACCTACCCCAGATCTGGATTTGATGCATGCCAACACATTTGAAGTTGTTAAAATGGAAAGGGGTTTCTCTGCCTGCTCCTCAGTTGCCAAGGGAATGCAGAGTATGTAATTTGGCTTTTAAAACCAAATGCAAACATCGCCAGGTTATCCATCCGGTGGGACAAACATCTGAATATTGATTTGTTGTGTATTAACAGAGTAATAGTGGTGTTTTAGCATAAGTGCTGTGACTGCGGATGGGGGTTAGTGAGATGTGGAGGTTTAACCACTGCACTGGGTGTGGGGCAGTTAGATGTGCCCCTGCCTCCTGGGTACCTCCCGCCAATCTGTCCATCTCAGCACCCTGAGTGATTTCTGACCTCACCTGCTGCTCACACCAGCGATCCTGAGCTGGGCCCATTGGCACCCTCTCCCATGGGCACCTGTGGCAGGGATGTCATTGCCTCAGCCAGGGTCTCCACAACTGATGGGTATTGGCTGGGGGCTCTGCCTTCCCCAGGGGTCCAGGACTGCTCCTGCCCTCAGCTGAGGTAAAGACCAACATCAACAGGACGTGATGGTCAGCTGTCAGTGAGAGGGTAACAGGCACACAGAACAGGGAGTGGGGTTTGCAGGTTGTGCCCTGTGCCCGCACAAAGTCTGTGGGAAAGTGAGTGAAATCTGTGCTTTGCCATTAACTTTCAGTTTATAACACTGCATTTAGAGCAGCTCAAACCAAAGCGTTTGCAATCTGTCACTGAATTTGGAGGGGGAAGGGACCAGCGGAAGAAGGGTCAGTCTGAAAGCCTTGCTCCCAGCAGCACTCGTGGGCCTTGGGGGCAAGGGCAGCCAGAGCGACGGACTGATGCTCTGTGGGGACCGAGTGCCAGAGGATCAGTCCCCTCCTTCCCAACTCTGACCTTCCATTCTCTGGCAAACACTGAGCTCCGCACAGCCCTGCAGGCTGGGAGCTGCAGCTTAGTCACTGCTTTATTTTCGGTTCAGGGGAAGAAAAGCAGAGCATCTTGCATGTAACAAACACCCTAACCAAAAGCTATCCTTTGGGAAGGAAACTGTTAGATTAATAATGAAACTAAAATGTTGACCAAATTGGTACCTTTATGTTGTTGAGGGCATGCTACAGGTTTACACAGTCTGCACCATTAAGGCTTTGGCAGCACAGAAAGTTTCATTCATCACCACCACAGTGGTTAATCAAGAGCTTTTCTATCAAAACACCACTTCGGCTGCCTTTTCACCGTCTAGAGCTAAAGCATACATGATACAGAGTAAAGAGGTGGTTGGACTGCAGCAAATCATAAATGTCTTTGATAGAGGCAATGGAATCCAAGTGCATCAGCTCCATTTCTAGTTTCCACCATCAAACTGTGCCCACACAGATCCACCCTATTGGCCATCGAACTTCAAACTGGAAGGTTGAACTCTTAAAGTACACGCAGCATTTCTTAGCTGGGGGGGGGTTATTAAAGCTGTTTTCAGGTGTTCCTTATAAAACTAGAAATAGATTAAAATAAAATCAGGGCTAGAAAAGGGGGTTATATACAATAATATACTGGGGAAAGGCAGAGCTGGAGACCTGGCCGGGAGGGATCAGCAGAAACTTCTTCTCTGTGTCTTTTTCTGGTGCAGAAGGAAATCTGGCTCATTATTTATATGTGTGTGATTTCTGGCCTCCTATTCCATATTTAACTATATCTTGTGTAGGTTTCTGCTTTTATTTCAATCTATGTTTTTAAGAGACCCATGAAAACTAAATGAAGATGAAGAAGACATCAGTGACATGCTATGGCTAAGATCTTGCACGCATAAAGGGCCTTAAGCAGAGCTGTGTAAAACCCATTGGTTTCACTTCACAGGGCCTGGTCATGAGATTTGCTCTGCCTTTTGATCCACCTCAGCCTGCACCCTTCGAGGGCTGCAGGAAGCCTCGGGGCTGAGCTCAGTCACTGTCTCAAAGGCAGATTCAATCAGGGTCAGACAGTTCAGGCACCTCTGTCATCGGCTCTTTCTCAGGCTGCCCTTTTCACATGTTCTCTTCACTAAATCACATTAGTTTCTTTCAACAATAATAACAGCTAATTTTCCTAGAGGTTTTATGGACCTTAATGAACAATTGTAGAGGATTCTGAATTCATGGCAGAAGATAAAGGAGCTTTGTATGAGGCTGTTGCCAATATTTCAGACTGCTGTGAGTGCAGTTTAGTCCCAGAGGATGTTTGCACTAAGCAGGCAAATACTTCCCTGTAGATCAGCTGGTACCCAGAAAACTGAGCCAAAATAGCCATGGGAATTTCTGAACCTGTGATTATAAGTATGCAGTCTGACCACTAATGTGTAGAATAGGGTGTTAATGGGTAGGTTGTGCACTGGTGGGTGCCTAAATCCTGTGTGATTTTCCTCTGTTAATCCTTTTTTCTCCCCTTCTTCAGTGGAAGAAGGGGAAGAAAGTGGAAGATGTCCCTGCCCCTGCAGGGGGCTGGAACTGTGTGATCTTTAATGTCTCTTCTAACACAAACCAGTCTGGGATTCTTTGCAAGGGGAGCTGTCATGCCGCTTGGCAAGAGCCAATATGCTTGCCATGGGAGGCAACAAGTTAGTACCATGGCCCTGTTTCACCCTCTTCCCTTTTTCCGGCTCAATCAATTGGTAAGTCACTTTGCAATGGCTGGTAAGTAAGGTGTAACTCAACCCATGTAGTCCCCCATGGAGAGAATCATGGGGGGGCTGGGGCATGGGATTGCCCAGGACCTTGATTCATGTCCTCCCAAGAGTCTGTCAGAGCAGGACTGATGGGGATTAGACCTGGAAAGGTTCCACCTCATTACCTGGTCTCTGGTCCAGCTGTCAGAAAAGGTGATGCTGAAGAAAAACTGCTGGAAAAGAATAAAGGTTTTAAATTGTCAATGTCAAAGGAGACCAAAGAGATTTGCGGGCAGCAGCTTTTCCACTAGGATAACTTGGTGTAGCACTCACCAGGCAGCCTGAGCACAGCTTTTAGTGAGGAATTCATATTGTTTTCCACAGAAAATTGTTTTTCTTCAGAGTTTGTTTGCTTTCTGAGCTACCGGCTGCAGATAGACTTCATCAGCTTTCCAACTAAACGTATTGACAAGGAGGTGCATCATGGTTCTGTTCCATCCCATCTCCTGCAGGGAAAAGCAAAGTTGCAGAGGGGGGAAACATAATGCATATGCTCAGAGAGGACTGAGACACAACACAGCTGAACACAGAGAATTAAGGCTTTCAGGCACATCAGAAGAGAGAGAGATCCTCAGTACACAGACAACGACACCGTACTCTTGGAAAATGACAAGAAAGCTGTAGCAGTCACATGGACACCCCAACCCACCACCCCCCCAAACGTGGCTTTTTTGTCATTGAAACTGGGAAAAAGAGAAGAGAGTGGGAACAGAGTGCAAGCCAGGAGGGGCACTGTGTGCCTTGGAGCCACAGGAAAAGAAGAAGAAAAGGCTTCACATGCTCCTCTTCTGTGCAACAGGAACAGCAAAGGAGGTACAGATGGCAATGAATGCGGATGGATCCTTATGGGGTGGAGATGAGTGGGAGAGCTGATGATGCTGAAGATGCTGATAGGTAAAATTAAGAACAAGGGAAAGGAATTATCTACACATCTCAGTAACCTCCAACCCCCCTGTCCTACCTACTTGGGGACAGTAATGCCTTGACCCCTCCCATTGACATGATTGAAGCTTGTACATAGGAGAACTAAATTAGTTGAAAACCCTGAGCCATTGATAATAACTTTTGACAAACCCCAGAACAATGGGCTGATCCCTATGGAGGAGGAATTATATTGCATCTGTGCTCAAAAAGGGTAAACATCAGAGTTCTGGTAACCAATGACCATCTGTGAGGCATAGAAATAACAACAGAGCTCACGTGAGGTGCCATCACTGAAAAATTCTTCAGTTCTGGAATACAGTTAGTGCCAAACAAAGTGGTTCTGTGAAGCATAAGACTTACAGTGATTGCCAGGGAGATGATAACTTTGCTGACTGAAGGTACCTGTCACAAAACAAGTTTCCTAAAATAATTTGATTTACTACCCCAAGCACTTTGAAAAATTGCCTTAGACCCAATAATGCCTCAGAAATTAAATGGATTCAAACCAGTTAAATGATCTAAAAATGTAATCAGAAGCAGGAAGCCATCACTCTTCAGTGTGTTCCTAGCAAGTTGCCATAGGGATCTCTCCTAAACACAATGCTGCATTGCAGAGGACATCCATCAGTGAGCACTAATAGTCTGGGGGGCTCCTGTGGACATCCCACTCAGTGGAGCCCAATTGTGGTTTAAGTGTGGAAAAGAAGAGGAATGTTCTGTTAGGAAGGAGGCAATGTCCAGGAATGCAGTGGGAGTGAGAATTTAGGAGGAGGGCAATACCCAGCAGGTGACAGAGCTGTGAGTCTCACCTCAGCGCCTCAAAGACTCCAGAGAACATTCCACTGGGTGCTGCTGAAAGGTCTTTAAGGGGCAGTGCCAGCATCAGGCACATGGGGCTGACTAAAACCAGCACCCCGGCACAATGTTTTCTGCTTACACCAAACTGGGATGAGGTCCCACTGCCATCACTGGGTTGTCCTGGCATGTTCTGGCTCTCATACTGGTTTTATTTCCATGACTTGTGTCCTGTTGCAAGAAAAATGTTGTCTTTCCCTGGATGATTAAAAATGCTCAGCCCCAAACCTATGGATTGATGATCATTACTGACGGAAATGGTAAGCATTACCCTGCAGGTCAGATATAAATTCACAGTTATGTAGACCATGGTTAGACAGTACAATCTGGGAAAATGCACTGTGCTCTATGCGGGGTTGAAGAGGAAAAGCTGAAGGACGGTGAGCACTGGCCGTTTGTTGGGGATGTAGCTGGAAATGGCCGGTTGGCAAGAGCTGGTGCTCGCACAGCCGCTTGGGTCACACTGGCCACCATGGCTAGAGCTAAAGCTGGATATGCACCATGCAGTGGTCCCCAGTGCCTTGGTACCTCAGCACAGCCGAGAGCAGAGGAGCCCTGGCCGGTGCCCACTGTGCCTTTGGAAGCCTGGGTTGGTCCTCAGCATCCCACCAGCACCAACAGCCAGCACCACTCTGGGAATGTCATCTCCTCAAGTCTGTCGGCTGTGGTGGACGTTGCTGCCAAGGAGTATGAGCAGTGATGGATTACCTCGACTTCCTCACATGCCACACATCACTATATGATAAATGGCCTTTAGGCTGTAATTAGGTGAAGGGGACAACACAGGGTATTAGTTTTCCTGTGAGTATCAAATTAGGAAAGCTGTCAGGCAAAATGACACATTTAACAATTAGGTGACGCATGTTGAGTTACTTACCAGGCACTGATGTTAGTGGAGGCATCCCAGATATATCCTATGAGCCTTTCAAGATGTCATCTACAACTCGTCTGCTGAGAGTGGTTCAGGACCAGTCATGCAGCATTCCCTCTGACAGCGACGTGCAATGCTGCAGAAAGATGAGGGAGAAGGAGCTGTGCCCTTGATCCCTGCTCCAGCACCTCCCTTTCCTCCAAAGTTCACTTCTGGTGTCCTTTCACACCACCTGTGGTGTTGTGCCCATTCTCACTGGAGAAAGCAGGCACTGGTGCCACCCACTGTGTTTCACGTGTCAGTTTGTCATGTGCTGGTTGCAGAAGGGTGCAACCAGCACCCAGACCGTTCCACGACTCTATGATTCAGTCCTGAAAGGTGAGTGCTGGCTTTTCCTCCAGGATCACTTGCAGGAACCCTGCACAGCCTTGTTGTACATCAGTTCTCACTTCAGAATCCCATGTGACATTTGCTTACTTGGGAATTCTTGTAAACCCAGTTGTCATAAACCATTCCTAGACCTGGACCAGCAAAGCTGGGATGTTCCTCATGGACAGTGTGGGGGCTGATCCCTGGGTGTCCCTCTGCTGGAAGGGGCCTTGTGGCACAGACACCCACTGCCTGGCATGGGGCTGTGGGGAGGCATTTCCACCTCTGCTGGGTCAATGGCTTTGCTGTCTGCAGGTTTTTGCCTTATTTTCATCTATTAAAAAGTTAAAATATAATTTTTAAAAGAAAAATGAAACCAGGAAAATTTCTTCCCTTCCCCCTCCCCTTTTCGTTTTCTTTTTCCCAGGCTCATGCTTTCATCTGTAATTATTTCTACAGCCTGGAATAAGCTCACACTGGATTCATGCAAAACCATTTCATCATCCATAAAATGTGATAATGGCTGAAAATCAAAAGAGCAAAAGTTTCAACCTGGGACATGCTTCTGCTGTGAGAAAACCCAGCTCTCCTTTCCTGGGGTAAGCAGCCATTTACAGAGGGTTTTGTCTTCTCAACAAAAGAGCCTGATAGGGCCACACAGGAAATCTGTGCCAAAGTAACCAAATTCGCTCTGTAAAGAGAAACCACAGAAGAAACTGTTCATAAAAGTCTCACAGTGGACATTGTGGTGTGGAAAGACGACCGCAGCACGCTTTGCCTTGCTACGGGCAGAGGTTAGGCGTTAGGCAAAAATTCTCCCCTGTGAGGGTGCTGAGCGCTGGCACAGGGTGCCCAGAGGAGCTGTGGCTGCCCCATCCCTGCAGTGCTCAA
>JAOEHX010025877.1:2730-13080 GCA_025448015.1 Bolborhynchus lineola | reverse complement strand
CAGGAGAAGTTTAGATTGGATATGAGGAAGAAATTCTTTATTGTAAGGGTGGTGAGGCACTGGAATGGGTTGCCCAGAGAAGTTGTGAACGCTCCATCGCTGGCGGTGTTCAAGGCTGGGTTGGACATAGCCTTGGGTGGCTTGGTTTAGTGTGAGGTGTCCCTACCTGGGGCAGGGGGGTTGGAACTAGATGATCTTAAGGTCCTTTCCAACCCTAACTATTCTATGATTCTATGAAATGACACCCTACTCTTCTCAGCTACAAGGGATCATGGGCAAATATTCTTTTTAACAATCTTAGTTTGAAGAAGCTGGAACTAACAAAAAACCCAGGTACACAAAATTCACCAAAATTACATATTTTTCAGATTAAACACCACATGCAAGGATAAAAAGTTGACAGCAGTAAAGAAAATAAGGCTGTCACAGTTACATACAAAATACAAAATTCAGGAGTTGGCTTCATAAGATATTCATGCTCCCTTGGTAGAGAATTATTTGGGTAAAGAGCCCACGACTCCTGTGTTAAGATACAATTATTACAAAACAGGTATGTCTGAATTAAATGCATGGTTTTGTATTAAATATGAAGCATAAGTATGATTTTTACCAGAGGCAGTCAAGGTCTGAGTGTTCCTGTGATAAAAACTGAAGGTGCACAGTAGTACAAGCTCCTTGGCACAGAAACTGAGCTTGCCTCAGTAAATGGTTGCTAATAGCCTCTTTTTCATCCCTAGTAAAATCACACATGATTGCCCAGCCTGGAAAAGCTGCCTAACATCTAACTGAAGGATTATCACCTACATTTTAATCAGATTTACACACTTTGAAGGACTCTCAGCTTCTAAAAGATCCTCTGAGTAAGAATAAACAGAAAAAACAGCCTGAAGCAGAGAAACAGAACTTAGAAGGGGACCAACAGCCCAAAGCACCAAAAAAACCCAGCTCTAAAAAGGCTAAAAAAAGGAAACACATCCCTCTGGAGTTCAGCTTGCAAAGCACTGCTTCGGTGGTTATAAACAGGCTGTTCCTCAGTCACACTTGCATTATTTTCTTTCCTGTCATCTTGTCACCGATGCAAAGCAGAACACCTAGAGCTTGGCCAGAGCTCTGAGTAAGCTCCTCTCACCGATCTGGGTACTAATAAGCTTTTGACACATGTTTGCAGCAGGCAGTGATGCCACAGAAAAGTCTCACAGCCTGTGGAGAAGGGCTTCACACAGTAAGCACAGTCTGAGGAAGATGCCTTCCATGTGAAAACTACAGACAGCACTGGAGCAGGTACCAATGTGTACTAGTGACACACAGCCAGAACATCACAGGTACTAGAGAAAAAGACACCCATTCAGACTGACTACATAAGGGTACAATTAATTCAGCGCAAAAATAAATTTTAATATGACCCTAATGAACTACCTTCCTCCTCCTCCTTACTGCAACAGTCCTTTACAGCTCCATTTCAGCACTGCAGACTTGCAGTTATTTTGATCTTCACTCCATTTGCATACATTAAGAGATATGAATCTCTTAAGATTACATATTTAGGAATGAATGCTCCCTTTTGCACAAAATAATCAGGAATATTAGATAACTCGCAACACATGTTTCTCTAGAATGTGATGCAAAAGCATTTTTCTTAGAAAGACAGTTCAAGGACATGCTTCTCCAAGTCTACCTTCAAGACTGCAGACTTCGTGGAAAGAGCCACCAGGGAATAACAACTGGACTAAGATACCATGAAAAGAAGGAACATTTGGGGACAGAGAAAGAAAGGACCAAGTACATGCTAATGCATTTTAAAGGTGATAAGAGAAGTATAGGGGTTGATTTTTAGAGCTGAAATAATAGGCATGTCTAGCCTGGGAAGAGTAGAGTTGGCAGGAACAGGAAGAAGGATATGTGAAGGACTGCAAAGAGAGCACCCTGTGTGGAAGCTAGTGGCTGATCTAGAAGGGTAACAGAGAGGTAAAGAAGGGAACACATTCAAACCACAGGGTCCAGGCCTGCAAGGAGTCAGTTTTATGATCCTACTGCAGCATCTTCCAGCTCTTGAACAAAGCCAGGAAAGGTGGCTGCTCTGTGAACCAGCAGCTCTTCTTGCAGCTGGTGGGGAGGAACACATACTGCAACTGATGCATATCAGCCTTAAAACTGTTATTTCAAGTAGAAAATCAATGGCTTTGGGATTTTTTCCCTCTTGTTCTTCAATTTTCAAACATTAGTCTAAACTCTTTTGCTCACCTTGCTTCAAGGCAGAAAAGCAACTTGTGCGGGAGTTAGACAAAAGAGGTTTAAGAAACTTTAATTCTGCTGGTAAATAGCTGTTTGCCTTATCCTGATAACATCTTAAAAACTGCAGACTGCAAGCACACACATGTGCACGCACATGAACAGTGTTTTACAAAAGCGTTCCTCTCAATTTACCCAGCATAGGCTGCTGTGTTCCTGATACACACCCCAATTCACCTTACAAGGAAGGAAAAAATAACCATACCCATAAATGACTTGAAAACTGATTTCTTCCTTAATTTCCTCAAGGCATTCAGACAATTAGGAGTATGTTAGTTGGAGGACAAGCACAGTGCCAAGATTCTCTGGTTACTTCTCAGACTTAACTGTCTCCTTCCCTTCCCAGCAGAATTTTAAAATAAAATTAAAAAAGAACGAAGACGGAAATTTTGCATTGTGTTTGGAATGCCACTAAATTGGTGTTTTCTTTGTACATTCTAGGTAAACATGATCAAAGTTTTAACTTCTGCCCATCATCTTTCTCTGGTTTTAAAATGTTATTCCTCCCCACTCCAAGCAGTAACATTGACCCACAAGACTTTTATTAAGCCATTTACTGCTTTTCTTCCCCCCCCAAAAAAAAAACACTTTGCTAAATTTAATTAATCTATGGATATGTCAAATAACTTTTCCTGCTCTAGCAAAATAGTATAACATTAACCTAAAATTTCTGCATAGGGAGTTGCTTATGCTTAGTTGCCATTAGCACAAATGTCAAGACCAGTCACATCAGACTCTTTCTGCAGGTGAATGGAAGAGGTGTGAAGGCTAGAGGGGTAGCAGGTAAAGTAGGGGTATTGTTATTATTGCCTGGGTTTTTTTTGCTGCTGCTGCTTTTGAAATGTGAAAGAATGATAGACTGTTCCTATGATTACCTTTCAAGCACAAAAAATTACCAAGGGTCAGAAACTTGTCAGTTATAACATCATCTGTTTAAAAGGCAGGAAGTCCTATAAAACATTTCTTTTGACATGGAAATGAAAGGCTTAGAGCAACCCTTTTTGTAAGTGTTGCAGTGGCATTTCAACTTAATTGGATGTAATCCTCAGAAGAAACTGTAACAAAAAGTTACTCCTTGTAAAGCTTGTATAGATAATATTAAGAAACAAACTGATTACAACTAGTCACTTACTGGTTAGCTACTTACAGACACCAATCAGGCAGTGGAACCCAAAGAACACACACTGGAAGCACAGGATTAGTCCAACCACATTAAAAAACAAACAGAAAGAGACCTCTGAGTTATCTACTATTACATACAGCATCAGATTAAAATCCTTCTCATAGCACATATTATCAAGCTCAAGCCTAAAAGCAGCTAAATAGCTTTTTCTCCATATCCTCAAAAGAAATGTTGTTCCAGCACCAGACTGGTTTAACAGCAAGAGCCTTCAGTAATTTTCAGCCTACATGTCTTAATGTTCAAATTATCCACATCATTATGCCAACACTGACCTTTAAGTTACATTTATATTCCCTTCTTTCCCTTAGTGGAAGTGTCAAAGCAAATCAAGCTTTGGGTTTGTCTTTTTTAATCATTCCCCTTTAAAGAATGCTTTCCAGTCCTCATAAACCTCCCCTGAACCCATTTTTGAAGAAAGTATACAGGGCTGAAAACATAAATACTCAAGATACACAAACTCTGAGTTTAAACTATAGTATTCTAAACCAGCCTCACCTGCTCTTGGCCCCATGACTTATTTTCAAACTTAAAAACTGTTTGCGGTCTCAACCACAGTATCTTGGCCCTACCTATCATTATTAGAGACACTTGTTCTCCAGTTGGCATGCATTAAGGTACTCTCTTCACAGTGTGTCTAATAATTTCAATTTTTACTCCATCACAACTACCTGTTTCCATATCCAGCACTGCACCTAATTCAGAAATCTATCAATGCCACAGCAGTCTCTTACCACCTTTCACTGAAATGACATTGGGTTCTTTTTCACTTATATTGTCTCTAAATTATTAGAGCAAAATATCATGTAATATAATACTATTCAATAACCTGTTTCTAGCTTTCTTGAAAATGTTGCATCCTTCAATATCCATGTTCTGTCATGACTCCTATGCTACTATCTCATAGTTGCAATATCCAACTTAACATGCCATAGTTCAAATTATTTCAATTTCTTTATACCCCAAGTTCTTGGCAATTGCACAGACGTGTTTCAGCTTTGTTTGTACTTCACCTAAGAAAATCTTAACTTCATTGAAAACTGGCACAGTCATAACCACTAGCTATTCCCAGAAATATTTATTACACTTACTTCTAATGATTATCCATTGTTCTGTACCGTTACATCACTTTTTTCTGTTGTGCTATCCTGGGTTACCTCTTTTCATGTGTACTTCAAAGGAAAAAAAAAAAAAAATAGGCATTATGCAGACTATCACATTTCTCAGTTTGAAGTTCTTCAGCAACAGCACAAATTCTCAATGTCAGCAAGCTGTTTCTCTGGGAATTCTAGTTTCAGTTCATCTTTTAAGACTCTTCTTCCAGTAGGCACATTTTTAATGGTTAAAATTTCCAAATCCATTCTGTAGGACCAGGTCTTCCGTTCACCCTGCCCTAAATTAAAATAGGTTATTACCTTCACTGCCATGGGTTACCTGGAGCTTCTAGTGACCCATTTTCTAATCATTAAGGGTGGGGGGAGGGAAGGCAATCTCACAGGAAAATACAGGGCAGGTTTACTTCTAAATATTCTCTCTTTCTAAAAGCTACTAAACATACTCCAAGTATCAAAAAATCCAAGTACCCTACTAGAAACTGAAAAGAGAAAACTTTCAGACTGAAATGGGCTTATGAATGTTTTCTCATATACAAAAAAGCATGAAACACCTTAGTTCTACACTCACAGCAAAACTTAGAACTGCAATGGTACTAACATAATAAGAAAGCTCCAAATCTCAAACAGCAGCTTGTCACTTTTCTTAAGTAACAATAAAGAAAACCATGACAATGCATGCAAGCAGCAGCCATAAATCTGTCCCTCCACACTCCCCACATGTAAAATGAAGTCAGAACCAATTTAGACAAAGAAACAATAGAAAGCACTATCTCTGTCACTACGAGATATTGGTAGAAAAACAAGCTCCACTTATTAGAAGAGAATGTAAAATTTAAAAATGTGCAGAATATAAGCAGAAAAGACAAAAAGTTGCAGTTTCCCATGGCATAGAACAGAAAAAGCTAATATAACAACTCTGTTCTAGATCCTTAAGACAGATTTCTAACTGATCCATTTAAAACACTTAAAATTCTTTGAGATTATATTATTTACAAGATGCTTTGCTTAAGTTTATAAAGGTATGTGGAACACTAATTTTATTGAGCCTATTTATGAAAAGATAGTACTTTCTCTTAAGAAAAGCACAGAAAACCTTTTTAGCATGTATTTTCTGAAGATACTTAGTCTTTGTGTTGTTATTAGGAAGAACAGATGTTATTCACACATACTTGAAGCAAATATGAATGTTTTTCCTCATTTTGCATGCACGTCTCAATCTCAGTAACATGATTGGTAATAACAGTATATGGCTTTTAAAGAAAAACTGCACCTGGAATCACCATGAAAGAACAAACAGAGCAGTGGCTGGTATAGTTTTCTTCTTTCTACTACTGCATGATTTATAGAGGAGGGCAAGTAAACAAGAGGTTGCACATAATCGTAACTGTACAAGTTTGTTTTTACCAACCATGGTTTCCTATACAGAGGAGATGCAAACAGTAACACTAGCAAAACACTGCATTGACTCAATACCAAAAATATTTCAGCTCTCAATCCAAAGTTTATGGACATTTGAGTTAAGCCCCATATTCCTGTAGAAAAGCTTATTATATGCAGATACCTTTATCAAAAAGCTTTGAGCCAGGTTATTTAAAACACAGAGCCTGCTCCAGACTGTATCACAACAGCTTAAATCCCTAAAACCAAAGTTACAATTGTGTCTTTTGAAGTACTAATGATGACAATGACCATTACCTCCAGTTCATGTCCTCCAAGAGCTATTCATCCATTCACAGAACAGAATCTCACCCATTTTACAGAAAGAGAAAGAAAAGCCAGTCCTTTTCATAAATTTTAAATGCAGCTTCACACAGCAATACAGAAATGCAGCAACTGTATAAACACACTTGCACAAACAACAAGAGGGAACACAGCTTCTACCACATCTGCTGAAAGGGCACCACATAAATTCTTCCAGGACATTCACAACCACCAACTCACTCCTTCAAGCAAGTCTGGCCCTACTGCAAGCATTAACCTAACCCTATTTCTTGTTTACTTAGCCTCACTTTGCTAGCAGGTATTTAATTTCAGGAACAATATAAGTCACAGGTATTTCACTCTGACAAAGTCTGAATAATTTGCCTATAGTATATAATCAGAGAAGTCTAATAAAACAAGAAAAGCTGCTTTGATGCATACTAGACTTTTAACACTAAAATAATAATTCTACTGCAACTAATTTACATTTGGTTTCCAAAATATTTTTCCAGCAACTGGCTACATTTATAACACACAGATGAGCAAATTTATGGTCTGTCTTTGACTACTATCTCTTCTTTATTACCAATTCCTAATCTAGTGACAATTTCAGGATTCCTTTGAAGGTAAACTTATCAACCTGTATTTCACAAAAAAAAACATAAAAAGATGGAAGTTTCTCCTAACCATTACGTTCAAACTGCTACCAAGTCTTTATCCAGAACTGTTACATACTCAGATGCAATTCACTGATGCAAATACAAGACAGTTAAATGATAGCCAGTAAATAAACTGCAAGCATGAATTGATAGGGTTAAAGAAAAAAAAAAAAAACTTATTTACTGAAAAACCTAAAGTAGAATTGATCACATAAAGGATTAGCAGGATATATCAGCACACGTTATACCTAAATTAATCCATCTGGGATTAAAAGACCAACTCACTGATAGGACTTCTGGGTAGTATTAGATGAATGACTCAGTAATCATTCTGGATTTACCCTGGGATTAGACAGCAGGTAACTCTCAGTATGACTGATTGCGTCTGTATTTTTTTTGTCGAGATACAATAGGAACCAACTTATATGAATGTACAACCACTCATTGTGAATTTTATAAATTTCAAAACACAGTGAACAATCTATTCAACTGCAAATGGCCCCTGTGTCTAAGAAAGAAAATCTGAAGTCTAGATGTGTATCCTTAAATGGAAACTAATGAGGATTACTGGTAAAACTTTTAGATTTCTACCACAGCCTATACAGAATAAGAGAATGGTATGTCCTCAGAGGACAGGAAATACTAAGGCATCAAGTTCAGCTACTGAAGAAGAGAAGAAAAACACAAGCGAGTCCCAAAATAAAAGGATAAGGAAAGGTATTAATTTGGTTTTCTCACAGGGACAAAAACCAAAACGCTGCTAGAAAAAATAAAAACAAGCATAGCGTGGGGTTATTTACAAATGAAGTACAAATCCATACTTTCTAATTTACAAGACCCATCAGTAAGTAAGGCATAGGTAGCTCAATATTTCCTTCACAGCAGATCTCTGCAGTTATGACCAAAATCTGCATATTGTGGAATTTACTGTTTCTGGGCTTTATTTTGTGTAGAATAACAGGAACCAGGGGAAGCATGGGAAAAGCATGGGGGAAGCAAGAGGGTAGCACAAAGCCAACAGACACTGTATGACCAGAAATATATATAACAAGATGCTGCAATAAACACCAACAGTTATTTCCAAAGAATTTGTATTGATGAGGAATTAACAGTATTAACAATCTTTATAGAGCTAGCTTCAATTTAATCAGTGGATTTTTCATGCACTTGGAGACCACACTGATGCAGACAGCACATATTTGCCACAGCTGTCTTGGGGCTGCTATATAATATAAAGCCTATATTCTGATGCTGATTAATCCAAGCAGCTTTTAGGTAACCCTCAAAGCTCCCTCCTTATGAGCCAGGACCAGCCTGAGCATAGAAACAAAAAGAACACTGTTGTGACTCAATAATCAAAAATTACTTTGAAAGTAAACACTATTACACACAACTACCTTACCTGAATTTAGTGTCAAGACACTGGCTTCAAGAAACTAGCATTGATTGCTTTTGCTTTTTCCCCCTCCTCCTTGCAACTTATCTTCTACAAAACTTACTCTCTCCCTCTCATACTCTGCTGACTTTAGCTGTAACAGCATTAAATTGTAGTGCTTCTAGTTGCCACTCCTCCCCACTTGCAGAAAGCACCAGCTCCACAGCAAAGGGGACAAAAATAAAGATATACTGATCCTCAGCAACTGCTCTTCAAAACAAATGAGCACTGCTATCAACACAAACTAACTCACCTGGCTGAGACCAGTGGCAGTTGAAGAGCCAGAACATCATTTGCTTCTGCTGCCCAGCACTACTTACCCAGCCACTTCACCAAGACACAGTAGAGCTCATCATCTGCTTTCTACTCTTATTTCCCATTCCTCTGTACTAATAAGCCAGGGTATAGGGATCTCAGGATATTCAGTAATAAAACTTTGGTGTAATGCCTGAATGTTCCTTTTAAAAATGGATGAATCATAACCCCTGAAGGTCATGGTTTTCCAAACTTGCAAGACCACTCCTGATCGGATTAATTCTTGTTATAGCGTATCTGATAACCACCATTAAGCAAATAAAAAAACAATCAAGCAGATAAGTGCAAATTAACAATTTTCCTGAGATCTGAAATGACTCAGTGCTATATCTAGAGGATGGCACAGTTTTATTGCTTGGCCTAAAATTTAAGAAAAGAATTCAGAAACAAACATACAAAAATTCTGATATCTCTCTGCCCACCTGGAGTACTGATCATCTAAGGCTAGCTGCTACAGTACCTATGTTGTTTTCTCCTGCCAATCTTCTCCACTCATGTTCCCTTTATGAGAGCACATAATCTGCCCCACTGAGTCTAATTACAGACTAGACATGGCTAACTATAGACTGGCATCATCCTGTTTGCAATAAAATCATTCCTCAGCAGAGGTCTTTACAACGTGGCTCTATGTTACTCAAAACCTTGGTAGGCAAAGCAGGCCATGGAAATCACAGATAGATGTATGTTAGTGCTGTGATCCTGCAAATGCTTTGGTTTTTCAGCGACTGGTCACTTGATCAATGACTGTACAACTTCAACCCACTTCTGTTTCTCTTGTATCATAGTTCTCTATCATACACGTTTTGATTAACTAGGAAAAGAAAGAGAAAACCCTCAATCCTCACTCAGTCTTGGCATTCAATCAGCCAACGCATGGTATATTTGTGGAGCAAATGTGTCAGACTTATTAAAAAGGTCGATGACACACTTCACAAGTTGTGAAACAGTGACCTCTGCTTACTCACAAGACTGTCATTTCACAGGCACAAGGTTCTGGTTCTGCACATTGAGCCTTGGAAGAATCACCCAGTTCTTGGACAGAGATTATAGGCCTGACAGGTTGATTTATTCATTTTCTTAAAGAGTTGCAAAGACATTAGATGTGTCTGAATGCTCGTGCCTTCCAGAGGAAAAGTAATTTTCTATTTCCAGGATGAAAGTGGCACTATAAGTGGTATGTTCTCTCACTTTGATGAAGAAATTCATTTCTGTGCAGACTGCCCTGACTGGAAGGATAAGAAGAATGGAATAGCTAACTAAGTAACGCTTCTGGTCAGGAGACATGCAGAACCAGCAATTTATTTTTCTGCTGCTTACATTCTACCACTCCTACCAAGACAAATCAAGCTGAGCTGAATGCGTAATGGAGCAGAAAGCAACAACTGACCAACTTGCCGAAATTTTCTTTAGGAAAAAAAAAAAAAAAAAAAGAGCTTATAGCTAAGTCTTATTGATAGAAAACGCACAAAAAAAACCTCTACACCTGTGGAGAATCGGTCGAATATTATTAAAAGAGCCCATCTGAAGAAAAAGTGGAAGTTTAGCTTTGAGAATATTTTTGAGTTAAATTCTCATTCAGTTAAATTCATTCTCATTTGAGTTAAATTCTCATTCAGTTAAATTCATTCTCATTTGAGTTAAATTCTCAACAGAATA
>JAOEHX010025876.1:23754-38401 GCA_025448015.1 Bolborhynchus lineola | reverse complement strand
GGCTCAGAAAGTCCTTGGCCAGACCAAACATCACTAAGCCATAACTAAAAACATTGGTGCTATCAGCACTGTTCCCAAGCTGAAAGTCAAAAACACAGCACTGCACCAGCTATTGAGGAGAAAAATGGCTGCTACTGCTGAACCCATCACACCTCTCCTCTTATGTTTTAAATAAATATGTTGTGAGCTGCTGTTGAGACTTGTCTGGGGATACGTGTGACCCAGACAACCTGACTTTTCATTAGTAGCACTCTTCTTCCTTCACGAAGTGCTTCAGTGTTGTTAAGGAATTATTAAAATGTGAAGGTTGTGCTTATGATTCTGCAATAAGGTAGGTTATCTAATTGATGCATGTGCTGCAACCGTACAGGCAAGGTTGAAAGGAGCTAGTGACCTTGGCAGTGCCGGATTTCAGTTTCCATCTCTGCCACCTACTGGGGAGCATTGCCTTGGTTTAATTTCCACACTCCTGTTTTTCCTTTCTGTAGAACAGCTATCATTTATTTTGTTCTTTCATCTTATTGAACTTTGAGTTCCTCAAGAAAAAATAAAATATTGGTGAAATCTAAAATGCTCAAATAGATGCCCCTCTAGGTACATAAATCCAAACGCAAAGTGCTACATTTTTATTTGTGTGGGGACAAGAATAAATACATGTTTCTTCCAATATGCAATTTGCTACAGTCCTCCTTGCCTGTTGTTTTAAGATTAGATAGCTGTAATGCTCTCTGCATTTACGTTGTGACCAAGACACGTTTTAATGCATCTTTTATACTTGAGTCTTATTTGTTACAGAAGTAGCTGCAGTGGAGAGCTTCTCTGAATTAATTTAATGGCAGAATTAGCAGGCCAGCTGTAATCCCATTGAAGTACCTTAAAAGCTTTACTTTTTGGAGGTAGCTTTATTAGAAAAGCAAGAGGTTTGAAGCAAATTCAGAACAGGGTGTGAGATGCTTAATTTTTTGTGGAACTGCTGTGCCAGTATCTTTAAAACAAAAAGTACGGTTTAATTAAAGGGAAGACTAGAGAGATAAGCATAGTAATATTACAGTATAAAGCATTGCAGAAATGCTGACATTTAGGGAGGCCAGTTCTGCTCTTAAATGCTAAGTAGGAAACACTAATTAAAGAAAATTGAATTATCATTGTGTTTGTATATCTGAAAGCCACATGGATCCCTCAACTAGTCTACATTTCAGAGTATATTCTGGCAAACTTCAGGGAAAAAAAAAATGATGCTTTTTTCAATTTTTTTTTTTTTCCCCCTTTCGTTTTTAAGGCACTTTATTCTTAGACATGGGTTGTTTATATAGCAATTTAATATAGTATTTCTGCCTCAGGCTGCAAGGTTGTGGTATGGCAGCTGATCTATTCCTCTTTCGGATAAAGTATTTAATCCATAAAATTTTCCATTCTCTAGGGGACGTCAGTAGCCTTAAACATTACTCTTGGGCTTTCAAACTTGTATGGACTATTAAATGAACTGTTGTATATTTTTTATCAAAAACTTTATTTCCTTTTCTTGAGCTCTCAGGAACTGCACTGTGCTTATCTTCGCCGATTCTTTTCCTCCTGTAGATTCACTCTACTGTTAGGAAACTGTCTCCTTTTCCTACATCTACTGATTAGTGACTAAAGAGTGGTCCCATCACCAGTTTGCAGGAGCTGTCATGTCATCACAGGATGTCTCCTAGTGCATCCATGCCACACAATGAAGCACAATTTATTTGAAAGGGAGTCTGTTTGCCTTCAACTGAAATGTACTGTTGAAGCAGGTAGATCTCAAGAGGAACAGCAATGGCAGAAATCCTTAACAAGCAAAGATGATGTGTGATAGCCCTATGAATGGGATTATATGATGTGCTCTGAGATATGGGCAAGATTAATCTTATCTCTCTGATGTCCTGTCCAATACTTAATTCAGGTGACTGATAGCTCAGACTTCAAGCTGATAAAATTCATACACTTAGAAGGAGAAAAAATTTCAACTGAGGTTCTTGTAGGAATAATCAGAACTAAATTCTTTATTGTCTTTTTTTATGTAAAGGCAATAAAGCTGTTGTAAATGTGTTGGTGTCAAGGCTGATGTTTAGCTACAGGGAACTGAGTTTTCTCATAAGGAGCGTGGAATCTGTTTTTTAGCCTGGAAGTGTTGCAGTGGGGGAGGCAACATTTGGTGAAAACATGCATTCGTCAAAAACTAAAAGTATTCTTTGGACAGTGAGGATGAGGAACACGAGTGCAACTTCTTCATTTCTAAAATTGTTTGATACCTGCAGTGTTTTCGTTATGATTTTTACATTTTAATTGCTTGTATGTTGAACTGCTTACAGTTTTTACCATGAATTACATTGTTTGCATGCTTGTTCTCGATCTTGATGGAATTGGAATTATCAAAACTTTGTTTTGCTTGTACCAGCTGTGATAGTGGTCTAAAAGGTATTAAGAGATCTCAAGAATATTTTTGTCTTGCAGTTGTCTTAATGGCTTGGTTTGGGCTGTTTGCATCACAAAAAGTTGCAGTCTTAGAGCTGATTTTTGGGATTACTTATATATATATATGCATGTATGTTGCCTTTTTGAGAGTCATGACTGCATTTTCCCTCAAGTTTGCGCTGGGTTTGCCTGGGACAGAAGTAACTTTCTTCATAGCAGCCAGTCTGGCACTGTGCTTTGCATTTGAGGATAAACCAGTATTGATAACACACTGATGTTTTGGATGTTAATTAGCAGTGCTTGCAAAGCCTCAAATCTTCTTTTGTCTAGCCCCACAGAAATTAGACTGGAGGCGGGCAAGAGGTTGGAAGGGGCAGAGCCAGGACAGCTGACCCCAACTGACCAAGGGAGCGTCCCAAACCATATGGTGTTGTGCTTTTCGATATGAGCACTGGGAACTGAGGAAGAAAAGGGGACATTTGGAGTTATGCTGTTTGTTTTCCCAAACAGCCGTTAGCATGCACTGAGGCCCTGTTTGCCTGGAAAGTAGCTGGATATCTGCCTGCCAATGGGAAGCAATGAATTTTGGTTTTCTTGCACACACATCTTTTTTACTTTCCCTATTAAACTCATTATTTCAATCTATGATTCTTCTCTCCTACCTTCTGTTTTCTCTTCATCCCACAAAGGAGGGGAGTGAGCAAGAGGCAGGGTGGGTGTTTGGCTGCTGGCCAGGGTTGACCCCCTGCAAAATGATGAAGGTGAAAGAAGTTGCTTTCATTTGCTGGCTTAAAGGAAGTAGTCTTTCACAGGCCTTGAGGATGAAGATGTTAATGGAAAGCTGCCTCTCTTTTATTGATTATTAGGAAGGATTATTGATAACAATTATTAGGAAACAGAACTGTAGGTATCATCAGGAGCTGAATTTGGAAGAAAAATAGCTGGTTTGAGCACTAGGATCTTTTTCTCAATATCCGGCTGCAGTTCTTAAATCCCGTCCCTAAATTATATTTGCCCAGCCTCTGAAATAGGGGCAGAGGTTGTGTGTGGTCAGTTCCAGATTCCTTTTCTGTGTCTCCCTCTTTTTTTGATTCTAGTATGTTGTCAGTGTTTACTTCACAGAGTAAACTGAGTCCCTCTCAGCAAATTAACCATTGTCAGCGCCAGCTGTAGCTGCGGCCATAAAGTCTTCATTGCAAAAAGGTCTAATCTCTTCTTGCTGGACCACAATCAGACACCTACTGCTACAGTAGTGCCAGGGCAAATTCCTTGTACCTTTTCCCTGGCTGTTTTTTGTTTCAGTGGGAAAAATAAGATTAATCTCAGGTAAGGAACCCAAGCTTTGGCAAATACCAAACTCCTCTTTTAGAATTACTGTATTAAAATACTAATTATTGACATCGTGATTTTCCAATATTTACACCAGTTGAGTAGGCAGGTGAATTTAAAAGGTTTTAACCTCAGAAGCTTTGTGTCACAACAGATGTGATGCTGCTTCCTGCTATGTGTTGCCATAATTAAGAAGCATTCAGAAGTTGTTTTTCTTTCAGTGATTCCAGACATGTTCTCATAAGTCAAATTTTAGTGAAGATCATAACCTGTTCTCCAGTAGTGCAATTAAGGTAATTGACAAAGGCAAGACTAGTTTGCAAAGTTAATTAGATTTTTCCATCTCCTCACTTTCAGTTAAGCTTGTTGCTGTGACGTGTTTCTTCCTGTTTAATTGCCATTATTTTTACACAGTATAGAGGTTGTAATAGTCTGTGAGATAAAAATCGTTAATGAAATAATCACGGAGCTGGACTGTTTTTTGCAAGTTTCGATTGTCCTCTTCTGTTTGAGCAGCTGAGTTTTGTAATTACTATTTACTTCATTTATGTAGCAGCTTTGATTCACACTTTAAAGTACATTAGGTTTTCTGTTGTGGGTTTTTTTTGGGTTTTTTTTCTTATTTTTCTAGAGAACAAGAACCCTACTGTATTGCAGAAACAGACATAGCACATTTAAACAATTGTAATTACAGCAGATGAAATATTAAAGGGCTACAAATCCTTTGAACTGTTCATGGATTAGGGCAGAAATTACAGCGGTGCTGAATGTCAAACCTGACACTGTCAGAAAAATATTTATGGCTTTGGTAAGACAGCAGTATTAGAAGTTGGATTGCTGCCCTGGGGATCATACAGTTCTTTCAAACACTGCTTATGGGCAGCTATGTTATGACTCAAGGTAAATAATTCACCCCTTTCAAAATATACATTGATTGGCAATACTGTTGATAAATTTATTCTTTTGATTGTCATATAGGTGAAAGGAGTACAAATACCACTGAAGGAAGATTAGATACAAAATCACAGTATTTATAAAGTATGCATAAATACATACTTCTAAAACAAAATACTTGTTCAGCATGTGGATACAAGCATCTGTTCAGTCCCTGCAATCATGAGGTAGCAAAATCTTTTGGTTCCATTAAGTACCTTGCAGGATGACAAGTAAAAATTTCTGGTTCACTTGAGTAGGATTATATTTGTACATTTTGGTGGAATTCTATGGTCTGCCAAGTTTGAGGACTGAAACAGCAACTCATATGGCTGTATTCTGCACTATGCTCACACCTCCTGTATCTTACAACCTCCTGAGCCTGAATTTAGCTCTCCTACGTGTCATGGTCCTTAATTGACCCACCTCTCCTCTGTACTATGATGTTTATCCTTCCCCATCTGATCTTAGCATACATGTCTTCATCAGAGAGTATCATTAGGAAGTTATGCTGTGGCCATGGCTGTCCTGGCAAACTGGCTGTTAGGCAATTGCTGCAAAATGTTGTCCTGTCAGGTCTTCCTTATTTCACAGGGACTGTTTATTGTGATCCTTGTCATTCCACAGAGATGAGGTGGCTCGGTGCTGATAGTCTTGAATACTTACAAGTGGTGTGAAATGGACCTAGGTGAAGTAATTCCTTGCCATATGAGCGTATGGCTTAAGATCCTAATGACAAGCACAGCTGTAATTCTCCCAGATTATCACCATTTTATGAACCTTGATGCAAGTTAAGAGCCTACATGGAGAGTGAATGATTTGGGCATTGAAATGGGAGTGTTTTAAATAGAAAAGGAGTTCACAGAGCAGCCAAGTTGCTGGCACTTCCCTGACCAAGATATCCCCCCGGGGAAACATCTGTGTAGTATTGTATGCATTTTGTCAGAAATGCCAGGATAATGTAAAGATCTTCCCAAAATTTGAGCAAAATCATATGGGGTTAAAATGCCCCCCTGACCATCTGCAGTGTGAGGTACTAGATGGTGCCTGAGCAGTCACAGAATTCCTGTGCATCTGGACATTGTATCAGCATTGGGGTGAGACTGGCCCACTAGAGAGTGTTTTAACACACTACAGGGAAAGCCTTCCTTACTCAAAGTTGGGTATCTAATGCTGCTGCCAGTGATGTCTGATAATATCGGTAGATGCGAATTGCTTACTATAACTGTCTCATGAGTAATGCAAAAATTCCATGTGAAGCACTAGGTATCCTTTACTCCTTTGAGAGGTGATGTCAGAATATGTAAGAGCAGAAGATTTCGATCTTCATAAGTATTTGCAGTGAAACATACTTGTTTAAAATGTGTGAGAGTTGGCTAGGCAACTAGGTTTGTATTTCAGCTGTTTAGTAAAATCTAAGGGTCTTGTTTGCCTATTTAGTCATTAGAGGACAAAAGAGACTACAGAAGTCTGTAGGAGGGCTGATAGTTTTTACATCCATATTTCTTCAAAAAGAAAGATGAAAAGAGAAAGCTTGATATTTTCCATGCTGATGTATCCAGAGATTTTTCTGAGTGACAGTGTTAAAATTTGTGGTGAACTATTAGGCGATTGTCTTGCTTAATGAAATGTTTCAAATATATCTTGACATGTCAAAAATATTAGCTATCATCTTATATTTATTCAGCTTTCTAGAGGACTGTCATGATCTTCCCATCATGAGAATGCACTGTTTCAATTAAAAGGACTAAGGACAGTGGTTTTGCAAAGCCGTGTGGAAGTGTATAATCTAGGAGGCTTTTGGTTTGTGGTGTCTTTATGTTTGTTTCCAACAAATATATTTGAACTTCAGTAACAGAAGGGTAGCAGTGCCAGCTCTCACGGGATTAAAGATACAAATAGGAGGAGTTTGGGAACCATTGAAATCTTTGCAGGCTTTCAAACCCCTTTTAGATAGCAAGGATATTTCAGAAGTGAGTTCATCTGTGCCATGTAGGATGGGACACATTTTTTAGATTGAAGGCTTTATGGAATAGGATCATAACCTGTTTTATTATGAGATATGTGAAGGTGAGAGGGTATGTCTTTCACTTTATTTATGCAAATAAGTGTGCATTCCTTTCTGCAAATGTTATCAGTTATATCCATTCCAGACAACTCTGTCATTTAAAAGCTGCAGTCATCATGTCATACATATCTGCACTATTCAGATGGTTGGTTTTGTTTCTTTTTAGTATTGATTCAGTGATAAGTTGGAACTTTGTAAGGATCAACAAATTAAGAACTGTTATTTCTAAAGCGATACCCATAAACATGGAAATGCAAGGACTTGGAGTTCTAAGTCTGGATGCTCAAACTGTAATGCAGGTAATACAGTGGTAGAATAGGCTTTTTTCTCGTGAGGGCACAGTAAAAGCACAGTATTTCTGGATTCTGATAATACAACTCAAAAGAATTCAAACGCAGTATTTTCTGTTAAGAAGTTAAGCATATAAACCTGTTTTCCTCTCTTGGAGTGCGTGATCCATTCAGTACTTTACTCAGCGCTCACCTGGTAGAGACTGCTGCCTTTTTATGAGTTGAGGGAAGGAACAGCAACTTCTACACATTCCTCTAGTGGCTTAGTTTATTAGGGAAATGATGCATTTAACACCCCTACAAACAAATCAGTTGTGTCATGGGATATTAACTTTCTCTTGCCTGAATTAATGAAATCTGTTTGAGGATAATTTTTTTTCCCAACCTCAAGTGCCTTAAATAGAAGGTTATTTTCTGGCAGAAGCACATGCAGTTCACAGACGCAATAAACTGCAAGGTCTAGTGACTGAACCACAAAATGTTAAAGCCAAAATGATGTTGCATGTTAATTCAGAATTCTTCTCTATGGAGTAATTCCATGGCAATCAGGCAGCCATATCAGTATTTTGTTTCTCTGTGTAGTACTTTTAGAAGAGCCTAACTTCACAAAAGAAGGCCTGGGTTAGAGAGGAAAGAAGGCAGAAGGGGATAAATATGACAATTTTTCAGAAGAACAGATGCAGATATCCGGAAAACAAAGGCTAAATTTGGAGGTTAACATTACTTTCTATACCAGCCACTGTCCATTGAACTTGTGTAGTAGACAGTTGGCTACTTGCACATCTCATTGATATTCTGTAGCAATACTCATGCTTGTAGGTCAAGTAAAAGGTCATTCAACCAAAGCAGAAGAGAAGATGCTTGCCAGCCTCAGGTTAGTACTGCCTCAGGAGGTTTATATGTCAGCCACTTGGATTTCATTGCATACCTTTATTAAATACTAGAGCTACCATGTAGTCATTCAGCAAGTAATGAAAATTGTGTAAACTCTTTTTAATTAAAATATTCTAGGTGAATTACAGACCTCATGTATCTGATTGAGAAGATATCTGAATTTTGAACTGTATGAATTCTGTTCGTCTCTTGTTCAAGAGCTGAAACAGAGATTCTTGCTTAAATACCAGTCTGAAACTTGTTAACCAAATTAGCTTGGCAAAACATCCTTATTTCCAAGTGGAATGTAAAGTATGAGATGTCAGCAAAGCCATGTTTTAGACTGTTTATTTTGTTGATGCCATATTGTACTCTTAACACTAGTGGGAAAAAGATGAAGCAGCTGCCAGGAGAAATCTCCAAAGGATAGCTCATGTTTTCTTCCTCAGCTGTTGCCAGTGTGGTATTTCTAAGTTTGCCTCTACAGGAAAAGGTTCAGAAAGGATGCTGGAAGAAGAGCTGGTGTTAACAATAACCAGTTTGGATTCTCTTCTCTGTAAAATCTTTTAGATTTAAAACCAACTGCTTTAAAAACAAAGAAAATGTACCAGCAGAAAGGGACAGCTTTTAAGCACTTGAGAGATTTAAGAATAGCCTCATGTGTTTGAAACGTTTGACAATGCTGCAA
Source organism: Bolborhynchus lineola (assembly GCA_025448015.1). Lineage (NCBI taxonomy): Eukaryota > Metazoa > Chordata > Aves > Psittaciformes > Psittacidae > Bolborhynchus > Bolborhynchus lineola. The sequence continues at coordinate 29,784 of JAOEHX010025876.1, read as the reverse complement.
ATTTTTAACCTTTTCATGATCATCATTATTTGTAAGTACTTTTTAATAAACTGGGAAAAAAAATTAAAATCCATGGTAGTGCAGTGTTTATGAGTGAATTAAAGAGGATTTTATTTCTTTAGTAACTAAGGGCTCAAACTATCGAGAAACAGCAAAATAATAAAAATAGAGAAAAAGCATGCTGTATGTGTTCTACAATACCACTGTAAAGTTCAGGCTTTGGTGCTTTCACTACAGAATTAAAAACATTAGTATCAGTGGGGAAATTTCCCCAAAGTATTCTTGTAATGGTATTTGCAGTCTGTAGGAGATGGAGACTTTTATGGGAAATAGGAAAAAGAATTATAGCTGTGCTGATAGGACTGCTTACAGTGTTGAAAAAGAGTATCTGAATATCTTCACCTCTGTTTCTTTTCTAGTCCTTTAAGTCCTACAGGAAATGTCTATTTCTAAGCGTTAGCTTTGTGATCATCATTTTCTCTTCCCCATTCTGGGTTCAACACAAGAAAAAAAAAAAAAAAAAAAGTCCATCTAATCTGATAATTATCGGTAACATGTTAAGAAGAGAAGCAGGAAGCAAAATTAAGAAGTATACGATTTGAGGGCATGTAGATTCTCCCCACCTTTACTCCTCAGCCTTCCAACACTCCACCTTCAGTTTCATTTATGAAAGGTTTTAAGCATCTGCTTCTTCTGTTCTCTTGGTTACATCTAAGTGGGAAATGATCCACTGTGTCTGTAGAAAAATCTTTGAGCCTGCCATTTCAGATACACAGAACTTTGAGAATCAATTTGATTGTCTCTGTTAATGATTAATACCATTATATGGATGCACATTATGTGTTATAACTTCTTTCATGCTGTAACATCTCAGATTATACTCATTAATGTATATTTATTGTTCAGTAGTGTACATAGATTCTACTGAAGATGAACTTCACTCAGTTTTTCAAATACTTGGATTAATTCATGGGTTTTTTCTTTGAGTAACCGTGCTTGTTTCCTGTAGCGTGTTAGTTTGATCATACTCTTGCTATTATGTTCATTACATAATGTTTATTTTGAATTGTTGTTCATCTTGACTCTTACCATCTTACCATCAATACCAATAACCTACTGTTACATTTTTACCTCTTATTAGTATTCTTTCCACAATAAATAAAAAGTCTTTCTTCAATAATTGATAAGAAAATGTAATGTTCTGCAAGTATCTCCTTTTTCCTCATTTGGCTTCCTTATAAAAATGCTGTGCAACCATCTTCCTAAACAGGGAGAGCACATTCCTTGCCTAAGGCCAAAACAATTATCTGCCATCATAAAGAAGTTAAACCAGTGTGGACAAGGGGGAGAAAAGGCTTGAAGTCCTAGTTAAAAATTCTAGCAGCAAATCCACAAAAAAGTGAAAAGAAACAGTAAAGGTACCTTTTGAAAGCAGAGCCATGTCCTGTTTGATATAGAAAACACTGGGCTGCAGACTTAGCACAAGCTGAAAGAGTAAGCGTGCTGAAAAATCTTTGCATGTTTGCTGTTTTACATGACTGACTTGTGAAGTAGTTTAGCTAATGATAGACATGGGTTTATATCTTTGTATATAGTTAGACATATAAAAGGGTAGCATTGCCAACTGAAAACTGATGCTACGTTATAAAGGAGTATTTTGATAATGGTTTATGAACCAATTTGTACTTTACAGGCTTAAGCTTCTGTGTTATTTTCATTCCTTTTTAGTTACAGTGTTCAAAATAATGCCTTTGTCACTGGTATTAGACATAGGCTTGTATCTTAATGAGAAGTATTTATGTAACCGCAAAGTTACCAGAAGTAGAGTGTTGTTTTTATCCGTACACTTGCAGAAACTGAGGCCTTAAGAGACATTTGTGTTTTTTCATAATTGGTTTTTCAGATCATTTTTGTATTGTTATTATGAAGGATATTTCTCAGGGGTCCATTAAATTTGGTATCACATAGCTGATCTCGTGGATAAACTGTTATTTGTTTATGGATGCTGAATGTCTAAATAATCAAGAGACAGGAATATAAAATATGTTATGAAAAAATTCTTGGGTAGAAAGTTCTCATATGAGCATAAGTATTAACTGTTGAGTATATTATCAGATAGAAATCTTTTAAATTAAAATATTTAAGTATCATTTTGCTACAGAATAATATTGATTTTAAAAAATTCTTCCCATTGTGCGTTTCTGTGCTGTACCCCAGCTCGTTCCAGTGCAGGTGTATCTAAGATTTTAATAAAGGTTTTGTTTCTTCAAGTGTGGTTCTAAAATACAAGACATGCTCTAGCTGTTTCCCAGACTAGCTCTATCTTTTAGTGAGATTAAAAAAGGTATAGTTGCAGTAAGGCTTTTAATTAGAATTCATTTACACAAGTATTTTTTGTTCATTCACTGCATAAGTGATAAGGCCATGCTGTACTACTGATCTATAAACACAGAGGTAAAGGATGGTCCATGTCTTGAAAGAATAAAAAGATAGCTATAAAGCAAAAAACCCAGAATCAGAGAGAGAAATATGATGCAGTTAGATGGTGTCACAATCCTGGCTGACACAGGGCTGCTGCTTCAGTGTTGTGATTCTGACAGCAAAAGGAAGATCAGGGTTAAGGATCTGTTTCAAGAAGAGTAAGATTTTAGGTTGACTATTTTGTAGCATTGTCCTCTTCATTAAATAAGCTTTGGAGGCTTCCTGCCTGGGTTGAGAAGTAGAAATTGGTATCTTAAAGCAGAAGTAGAGAGTGGGATAGGACAAGAGGGCTATAGTAATGAAGAAAGTGTCTTTATGTAATACAGATGGCTTTAGAAAAGCACTGATGGGCTACAGATGAGCTTCCTTGGGGCTTTACTTAGTTGTACTGGTGTTCAGAGTGAAAGGGACAGAAATGTTTTGAAGTTGTACAACAGTGTGCTGCTTCCCTGAGGTGGTCCAGAGGATTTATATTTTATCAGCCACTGCTAATGGGGTAGTGCAGTATGCTTACCTCTGCTGGTAAACCCTTTCTTTGGTGGTAGCCATGTTTGGAATGGGTTTGAGCAGTACAAAACTGCACCTATTTAGGCCAAAACAAGGAATGCTGTCATGCAAATTGCAGGATGGGCTTTTTTCATGTACATAAATACGATTAAGAGATATATTTTATAAATGCTATGCAAGAGGCATCTGTGAGCCAACAAGGTGAAGGACTTAGCAGAGGGTGTAATGAGTATAGTGATTTAAGTCAAGAAGGCTGAGCTGCAGGTGGTTATTATTATAGGCACTAGTCATGAAAGAGATTCAAAAAAAGCAGAGAGGAGTAGAGAGGAAAGGGAGAGTGCAGCAGGAAGAGCTTCAGTGGAGCCATGGTATATCTGAGTTGAATACAGGATGTTCATAAAAATGAGTTTTTAATTTGGACATGGTAGAAGAGAACTGAATAAAGAGGTAGATTGGTGAGGTAGGAGCTTAAAGATGTTATATAAATAAGTGTTATTCGAATTTGTGAATGGGATTATGCAGATATGAGACATTAAGTACTGTGGTCCCAAGGAATCTTGCAGAGAGCTGGGGTGAAATGAGGCAGTGCTGAAGGTAGCGGAAAGCAAAATTAGACCAAGAGAAATAAATTAAGTAATTGAAAAAAAGGGGGAGGGACACAAAAGATTACAAACTAAAAATTCTGGAAGTTAATTAGCTAGACTTAAAAAAACTTGGAGCAGTGGGGCACATCTGGAAATAAAATGGGAAAGGGTAGTTGTTTGTTAAGTCAGTGCAATTAGGAATGTTTTGAATTTGGTTTGAAAGTTTGAAAAGGTAAACAGAAATTTGAAAGGAGATAAAGGAGACAGAAAGAGACAGAGTTAGTTACCAACAAGTTTTTCTGAGAATATTGCAGATACAAAATATCCTTTTCCAGAGAGAGGAATTAGAGTTCATTTGTGGTCTTCTGCATTCTTCAAAATCAGAGCAAGAAAAGCGTGTAAGGAATGAGAGGCCTGACAAGAAAGTAAGTAAATGCTCTTAATAAGGAATAAGGAGGGCTTTCATGTTTTTAAAGTAAACATATTTATAAATAAGTTGCAGAATGTAGCCACAAAGCTTGTGGTTTTGGTTGTTTTTTTTTTTTTTTATACTTCAGAAACCAGAAGGATTATTCTGAATGTAATAGTTGTATTCCCCTAATAAGTTCCCATAATTATTTTTATTAGCAGCACATGTTATACCCAGACCTTCTAACTGCTGTAAAGAATCTTGCATTTGTAATAAAAATATGTCTCTACACAACTTGGCTGTGACTAGTAAGAAATCTGCGTGTTTTCCTGTTAAAGGAAACCTTTTAGAATTCAATTTCACAAAGTTTTGCCAATTTATGTGGAAGCTTATATAATGTCTAATATGATTTAAATCAAATTTGAACAAACTTAAAAAGAATATTTTTAGCTGTTTTTTTTCTGTTCAGTTTTTATAGACTTTTTTTCAGATAAAACCCCTCAATAATGATGAACTCTTTAAAAACTATTCCATAAGGGTCCAGCTGTGAATTTACCACCTGCCATTCTGAAAGCTTAAAATCTAGTCACTGCTAGGCTTTACATTAGGGCAACATATGTATGTGTAGCATATTGGATGTATAAAAATTCTGCCACATTCAAAAGAGAATGACTGTACAGAACAATAACAACTTTTCAGGTCTAAAACTTTCCTTATAATTGTGAATTTTTCAGCATTGTCACCTAGAATACTTCAGATATTAAAAAAATGAGACCTTTAGAAGACAAAGCTGAAATAATGAATACATGTAAAATGTCCTTAGTTCTTATCTGTCAGGAAGAAGTACTTTGAAGTATGACAGTGATTGAATTTTTAATACTCACTTAATTGAATAAGTTGTGTTAATGTGTCCAAAGCACTTATCAGGAAACACAATAGGTATGATTTTATCAAATCTGATTAAGATAAATATTTCTTGCACCCCAGTACAGCATGCATGATGTAAGCCCAGTTCTTCCAAGAACTCCTGCTTCTAGAACTGAGATTACATTCTCACCTAAGATAACTGCATCTGCAGTTGTTTACCTGACATTTTGACAGCACAAATTTTGCATCAGGCTTGGTGTGGTAGATTTACTTGGGTTAAAGTATCTCTTTGGCTTAATACAGTATTAGTAAATGTTTGTCAGTTTTAGTTACTTCTATGAAACACTCAAAACCTATTTCTGATACACTGTCCCTACTAAGAACCTTGTCCTTTCTCAAACATGTTGTTTTGCTTTCTGACTCTTTCAGCAGTTTAGGGTGATCATTATCATATTGTCAGGTCACCAGGATCTCTGGTTTTGCAGTTGTTTTTAATTTGTTCCTCCATTTGCAAATTAAGTTTGGTTCATGAGCATGAAAATTACTACATAATCTAATGCTGTCTTGGGGCAAGTCATAATTTTCTGATGATGTCCAGTTGTTTCTTACTGGAGCTGGAAATGTCAGCATTTGTCCTTTCATCAGTGAAACCCCTATTTTTTATTAATAAGCACAGTGTGATTAAGATATAACATTAATTTAAATGCCTTTTCAATTTCATTCACTTAACACAAGGAGAGCAATATCACATATGGACCCTTGCTAAATGCCAGTGGTTCCAAGCCTGAGCACAGCAGTGCTATTTTGTTGGTAGGGGATGGAGGCCTGAACCACTACTGTAACTGCAGTGATTTTGCTGTTTCACTGCTCTGAAGAGGGAAGCTGACTATTTACCTGATTCCTTTGCCCATAGTTACATTTTCCTCTGTCACGGGGCAAAGCAGATGTGCTCCAGGAAAATTTTCTTCAGCTCCTACAAGAAAAACAAAGAGAAGAGATATAATTCACACTTGCAGGGGTTCATTAAAATGTATTTTACTCTCCAAGTGTTACAGCTAAATATTCCTATTTCAGTTAGTGAGAGTTCATACTGGCCGCGGAAACTTTCAGAAAATAAAAATGTTTCCTTTGAAGCTCCTTAAGTATGAATTTCAAAGAATTTTATTATAAACATAATGCTTC
>JAOEHX010025874.1:11276-45389 GCA_025448015.1 Bolborhynchus lineola | reverse complement strand
CAGCAGGATTTGCTTTTTCTTCTGGCAGAGCATTTAATATGTTGGAAATTAACTGTTTTGTCCCAGTGTTAGGGTTGAGAGGGAAGTACGGTTTAAGATTACATAATGCTGACATTAGTGTGCACTAACATCAGGGTTCATTGTGTCACTATTATTTTAGAGGACCTAGAGCTCTGCAGATTTAAATAGTACTACATATTTTCAATTTGAGTTATTGTATTGCAATCCCCCCTTTGAAATGTACTCTCAAAGATATCCAATGAGCAAACCAGAAATTTTGATTGGAAATAATTTTTGCAGAGCTATGATCTTATTACTTATTAAATGGAGCAATGAATTCTGTAGCTTTCATCATCCCACTTCAGCCTGCTAAGAAACATGAAATTTTATCTTCATGAAAAGGTTTTCCTTTAAAGAAGCTATATAAAAGTTGATTACAATGAGTACTGTATCTTTGTCATTAAGAAAGATAGGTTTGTTTTCATCATAAAAAAATTGACTAGATTTTTATTAACTATTTTCTCAAATCCCCGAGGCTGATCATATTTTCCATTTACTTATATTTTAGGAAGTATAGCCATCTAGAAAATGAGCCTTTTTTAACCGCTGAGTTAGGCTAATAATCTTTGATTGTAAAGTCTACCCTTGAACACTGAATATTAGTTTTCTGATGTTGATATGTTATCACTTAATATTACATGTATATATCCTTGTTTCTAAGAGTCTTTGGATTTTTTTTACATGAGTGAAGGTGTTATAAATAAAATTTCTGAAACGGTACATTCTTCTTGTAGTAATGCTGTTTCAGCATACTAAATTATACTATTATTACTTGACAAATATACACATTAAATTTGCCTGTGTCTGAGCACAGGGTACTTAACATGTCTTCAAAAAGAACTGAAGCACAGAGGTGAAACATAAAGTATGATTATAAAGTAACACAAAGTAAGGATGAGATTTTCCTAACCAAATTCTTCTGTGGAGAAAGTAAAATTTTGAAAGTAAAGCAGCTTTGAAGAAGACAATCTTTCTATATAACTTTTACTTTTTGGCATATAAGACGTCCACTTTTTTTCCCTCCCCTGCCCACTCCTCACACCCTCCAAGTTCCTTGAAAGTACAGGAAAATCCTCCTATTATTTACTGTTACTTTTAGTGCTTTCTCCAGGTAGGATGTGGTTCCACACTGTGGTTTCCCTCTTGATTGTCCTTTCCTATCCCCATCTGACTTTAGGAGTTACTTGGGTTGTTTCTTCATCCTATTCACTTTAATATCCGTCTTCATCTCCATTCAATACCTGTACATAACAATGTTTTCAGAGCCAGAGACTGTCACAGAAACTATAGCAATTTATCTTAGTCTTTTGGCATCCTTGTCATGCCACCTCTGTCGGCTTGCTGGCTCCAGGCTTCCCAAAGGCATCCCTTCTTTATGGAAAAGGGATAAGAGTAAGACTTCATCTTCTTAGCTAAGTTTCAGCAGGAAAGTTGCTTCTCTGTAATATCAACACATACTTCCACAGTTACACTGTGTAAAGGGAATTTGGCCATCAGGGAGGCAGACTGAGTTTTAAAAATATATTTGCATCAGACTTCTTTTACAGCTTGTCATACGTGCTATCACCTCGTAGAAACATGCCTTTCCATGAGAGAATCAAAGATCTTACTTTTGATAAGGTAGTTTATCAAATAGTCTAGAATACTTTTGTTGCTGTGTGCCTCATCTTTTCACCTTCTTCTCCATTCCTCCAGCTGGTGGATAGATATCTGTGTGCCTGGCAAATGCTTCAGGCAGTTTTTCCTGATTTTGAGCAGTTTAAGTGTTGTATGTACATTTTCCACTTTCCCAGTGAACACAAACCACAACATATTCTCACAAACCTTCGCTCTTCTCCTCCTTTCATAGTATCACAGGCAATAAATAGCTAGGCCCTGCAGTCTATTTATGGAAAGGAAAAGAAAGCCTCTCAGTGGGATGTCAGTGTCAGTTTTTCACGGAGTTTTCAGAATGTTATTTTCTTGGCATAAATGTTGCCATAATTAAGTATTTTCCATTCAGCAAAATTGATTCTCCATTCTGCAGCTTATAAACTCAAGCATTGCTTTGAGGATCCACACTCATTTGCAAAGTATTCTGCCTGTTTTACTCAGCATGCTCTGTTTTCATGTTACTAATAGATCCTACTTGTTTACGAAGGGGGGAAAAAGGCTATTGAAATATAATCAGAGACTATGTGGGTTGTTGTCTTAATTTTGTTCTAATTATGTTGCTGGCATCCAGATGACTCACGGTGAATCTAAAAATAATGTTCATAGAAATAATTCTCTTATAGGTTGCTCCCTCTCCCAGGCGTATATACAAAGAATGAAGGCTTAGTCCCACAAAACTTTATGCAGGTGGTCTATCTGGACAGATTAAAAAGTTATTATGAGGGTGTGAATCCGTATATTTTACTTTGTTAAAAAAAAATAAAGTCAATTAGGTTTGCCCTATAGCTTGCACTAGTTTTGCATGTTGCATCATCTGCATGCATTTCTAAATAATGTTGTCTCACTGCAGTTTTGTATCATGTAATATGCCAGATCTCCCATGCTAAACAGTACTAGGCCAAACCTGTTCTTAGAAGTTTCTAAAACCACTTGTAGTATAATAACCAATGAATAAAGCAATCTTCTAAGGATAGGAGACAAAAAGATGATGGTTGCTGATTGCTTGTAATAACTGGACTATTTTTACAGTTTTGTAAGCGACCTGGAAAAGAGAAGGGAGAAAAGAGAGTATTTGTGTGTGTAAATTCCCATGTATTTTGCACAGTTCTGTGTTTTCAGTGCATTTACTGGTCTAACCAAAACACATGTGCCTACCTTGAGCAGTTACTTGAAATCTGACATTTATATTAGAAAGTAGAGTGTGACTAGAAGTACTCTTAAGTATGGTGCACTGATTCTAGTTGGTTGAAATAACTTGACTTTCTTTCCTCTCTCCTCTCCCCCTGACCCTGCAAATAGTATATTCAGAATAGTTTTAATTATTTCACACCTGAAAAGGAAAAACAATGGGAAACACATGGGTGTTTTTGTTTGCTATTTGTTGGTTCATTTAATTATGTTTTTCTAGCTCATAATTGCCTAGGTAACCGAGTCCTAAAAATCTCATTAATGCAAACTATGGGAAGAGAGGAACCATTTAAATGCTACGTTGCTCTTCAGCTGAGTCAGGTGGAAGGGCTGTACTTACCACCTGACTGCCAATTCTTCAGATTGTTTCAATAGGTGAAATTTCCATTGTTGTTGACTCTGCTTGCTTTTATTATTTTTCCTGTTAGGAAAAAAATATTTTCTTCTGCTTGAGGTTTCAGTGATATACAGGGCCCAATATTGATAAGTACCTTTCAAAGATGAAGTATCCCATCCTTTTTACACTAAATGTTCAGGAAATGCATTTCTGCTCACTGTATCACCCATCCAGCCTGTTTCCCTTGGACAGAGGAATACACATCTTCAAAGACCAGCAATGATAATTAAAACGTCCATGATTTTCTTATTTGATGTGGGATCTTGTGAATGAGATTCCCCAGAGGAAAGACTTTATCATGAATTTGGAACTGTCTTGTGGGTCTGCTGTGAGAAATGAAAGACCAGTTTTCTTATCCTTTTAATAGTTGTAAAAAATAAGAGCAGTTTCAATTTTTATTTACTGGTTTAGACTGAACCAGTTGGGACCTTGCAAAAAACTGTTACTTGACTGCTTAAAAAAAGTCAGAATACCAAGATTAAAGGAAAGAAAAGTGAAGGAGGAGAAAGTATTCTTGTGACCTAGTGAGACCCAAATGCAGAACCGCAAACAGAGAAGACAGTGGGGGGAAATTCTACCCTCAGAGGATTAATTTACGGCAAATGCAAACCATCCACCATTGTTTGTTCTTGCCAATCAGTCAAGAAAACTTGTTGCCAGTAAGGAATGATTATAGCTTTAGTTCCATGATTACTCCTCTTTGCTGGAGAGTGTTCATTAGGAGGAACATTACTATTCCCTTCTTTCTTTTAGCACTGTAGGATGTTACTTGATTTTTTTTAACTGTTGGGTTGGCAGAGGGAAATTTGAGAATTCATTCTAAGGCAATCTCTGATAGTTGTTCTTTTTAATTAAATACTTTCAAAATACCTTGAAGTTAACAGGATTCTTTTTCTCCAATCTCCCTAACTTTCTAACAAACTATTAAAACTAATCTTGCTTCTAGGCTTGTGAAGCACCATGGGTGGGAAAGCCAATTACATCAATATTTTATTTTTAAAAATAGCATGTATTTTTCCCCCTATCGAGATCTGTTACATTTCCAGCAGCATTCAATACAATAGAGTACTGTTAAATATACCATTGGCATACAATCAACTACCATTTATTTTACTGTTGAGTGATATGTTACAGTAGATAGAAACCATTCGATACCATTGACAAACAACAGACAGTCCATAGCTCTGAATTTCTGTAAGACTATTTTTGTAATGAATGGAGACTTAATTTCAGCTGTTTTCTTGTGGGTGCCAGACAGAATTGTGCAGAGCAGAACAGCAGCTTTATTTATTAAGTCTTGCAATGCAGTTTTGTTTAATTACTGCTGACTTGTCAGGCAATAGTCAATGACCTTCATCACGCAAGGTGAAACAACAACTCTCATCTGATTCCTCCTAGCCAACATCTTTCAAGAAAAACACTGTATTGTCTGATTACCTAAATATCTTACAAACTAGTAGTGGTTTAGGGGGCTTTAGGGTCCAGCTGTGGTTTCGATGTAGAAATTTCCCATTCTATCACAATATTCTGGCAAAAAATTAAAGGCATTGTCGAGTTTTTAGTCATGCCTGTGTTAGGAGACTCAGGGGTCCACTCTGAAGTGTTGATGTTGTGCAAAAAATTTATTCTTACTAATGAATTTCTGAGATCAGACCAAGTGTTGTGTAATTTATTCCATCCGTGCTCTGTAAAACAATAGATATGAAGCACATTCTGCAGGTAGTTTGCCCTGGCATACCAATGCACATCTGGCACACAAGTGTTGGGTGCCTTTTTTATTTGTTAGCTAACAGCCAGTGTTTACCTGAAATAGGTGAGGAAAAAAGGCAGGCTGTAATGCAGTTGGAGAGTTCTTGTGTACTGTAAGCTGCATACTAGACTCTTACATACTGACATAGAGTAGCATCAGTGACTTCTCTGCAATTTCCCATCTCCAGACTCTATAGTGTTCCATAGCAACTCGAATTTACTAAAATATCCTCCATTCCAATTCATGAAGAGGTACTTCCAGTGAGGTCTGGGCATTCTTTCAGAATTTGCTTTATGAATAAGTGGCAGTATACCTTTGCAAAAGTCCTTAGGGAGTTTATAAAGTAAGTTGATGACAGCAGTGTCATTTAGCCTGAGTAATAAGAGTTTCTTTTAATTTCATTCTTCTCAAAAAACTTTAGTCCTTTTTCTGTTAGGGTATATGCATCCTCAGTGGAAAAAAGTTTATTAATTCATAGGTATTGAAGATTTATGTTCTACAGATAATGATAAAATGGGATCCCCACCCAGCCAGTGATTATTTTAATGCTTTTTCAAGATGACAACTACAACAAGCATATTTACTTAAATGGAGAGACAAATGTGCTCTGATACACTGTAACAAAGAGAAACAGGATAGTACCATCAGAAGCTGTAGGGCAAACAGAAAACTTTAGTAACACTGGGGTAGCATAAATGTTACCACAAACAAAAGCTATTAAAAGAAACTTTAAGTTTTAATAGTACTTCCTAAAGGAATATTTAATCAAATAAAAAGTTTATTGAGTCTGTAACCATAGCAATGTTAGAGTCTATTATAAAATAGAACAATTTTATCTTCTGGAAACATCAGTGTTATTTCAAATTCCTGCTATTTCAAAAAGACCTGTTTTGTAACAAGAAACAGAATTTAAACGCACTATTAGAATGTGATCTGATTACTTTTTTAACATCTGCTTCTTCAAGTTGATAAATTTATTACATTGACTATTGAATGAATAACACTGATAAGGAATGAACTAATTAGAATAAAAGAGGTTCACCAATTTCTCATGAATAACATTTCTTTCCTGAAGAAACAAGCTAAGGAGGCTTTTGCTGCATGCTCTGAAATGTTATCACAGGGTGCTTGCGATCAAAGAATGCTAACCTGTAGAATTTGGTCAGCTTTAATAGCTGAAGAGTTTTGGAATATGTGACCACGCTGAAGGGCATGCTGGCTTCACTAGAAAGACATAGTTGTCAAGTATTAGATTTTATTTTAGTAAATTTATGGCCTATGTGCTTAGTCAGAGGCCCTGTGGCAGAGTTAGTGGACCACCGAAAGTTACTAAAATCTTCAGCTGCAAAACATGAAAAATCTCAAATCCAAATCAAGCAAACAAAAAAGGAAATATTTTGTCCTTTAAATCAAAAGGCATATAAAAGAAATTGTCCTTTAAACTGTTGAACAAATGGAACAATGAATGCAACTGGGGTTGTAAATTTTGTTGAATGATCTTTGTTTCACTATTCATATAGTTATGAAAAGTTAACTACTTCACATCTATTCCTGAAGCCCAGTAGTCTTCAGGAATAACAACTTCTCTAGCTGAAATAGTAGAAGAGGGGAGGTAGCACTAACTAAATAGCACATGTTGTTCATGTTGTGATTATCCACAAAGCACACGTGTGCTGAGACAGTACATTTCTTTAAAATGTGAATACTGAAATATATCTGAGAAAATTAGAAAAACACCAAGGAGGTAAATGGAAAAGTAATAACTGCATTTGGTAAACAGCCTGTTAGGGATCTCTTGATTTTACACAAGCACAATACAACAAATAATTTCCTGAAGTGAGGAGTGTGCAGAACTAAACTGGCCCCTCTACAAAATAAACATAAAATAAAGGACAGGCAACCTGGGATTCTCACAGTGAAATTTTCTGGCTCAGGTGACTGATTATCCCCCATATCAAGAAACACCTGTGTATATCCTGGGATACATTAAGGAGCTGAAGAACTCTTCATGTAACCTCTAGGTCCTAACTTTACCGTAGTCATCCATCCACAAACTTCAAGAGCCAAAAGTCACTCACTGCTCACTCTCATTCAGGGCTTAATCATTCTCAAGGTAGACTTAGAGCTCGGGGAGAGGGGAGGAAGGGTGTGGCCTTATTTGCCAGGATATTTATGTCCTCTGAGGCTACAAGCGTTTTATTTATATATATATACACACACACATATATATGTGTATAAACATCTATGTATCTCCCAGTTTGTCCCTATTGTACTTACTAACTGACAGTAGGAGTTGACTTAAATGAGAGTGAGATCCTAAAAACTCATGACAGGAATTGAGAGGTAAAACCACTCTTCTTAAATATTTTCAGGTAATTTTGTTTTATAAAAGCTTTGGCAAAGAGATGAAGGTACTCAAAAGGTAAACATTAAGAGTGGAAAATCCTTGTGTGGCCCAAGTAATATCTTCCGAAGAGATGGAAGGCACTTTGAGAGGTAGCTGTGGTAGTGGAGAGTTATCTGCTGAGGAAATGCTCACAGTGAGACACAGACATTCAAATATAGTTCTGTGGAATCTATAGAGGACAGTTTAAATCCTCTTGAAATGCAGTTTCTGTTACAAAAAAAAATTGAGATGGTTTGGAAATCAAGGTGCAGTGTTACACTCAGGTTGTGTAAAGCATAAGACAAGGCAGCTTTAATATGAGCACAGCTGCACTTTTGAAAACATGCTGCTGCATTGTGCACTGCTGCGAGCAGTAAGAGATGACCTTGTGACACAGCTGCTGGACTCCAGGCATATTGCTGGGTTTGAGTATGACTACGGGAAGGTGCAGCTTGGGGTTCATTTTGGGACCAAAACCTTTTCACCTTATGTGTGTGCATAATTTTGATTCATAGAAAGTGAACAATTTAGCAAAACAATTCCAGAGATTCTTGGCTAGGTATTCTTTTCACAATATATATCTGTTTTTTCCTTTCTCTCCTATGGACAATATTGGGAAAGACCAGGAACACTTTTTGTTTGTCATAGTTGTGGTAAAGTGAGGTAATCAAGCTAGGAGAACTTAATGCAACAGGGCATCACTGGTTTAAGTTCTCCAGACAAGCAACAGGTTTAGGAGCCTGTCATCTTATTAAAAAAATAAACCAAACAAACCAAAACAAACAAAACACCAAACAAAAAAAATCACACAAAAAAAAAAAAAAAAACAAATAAACAAAAAAAAACAAAATCCCACAAAAAAAAACTCAACAAAACAAACACCTCCTCCCCAAAACAAAACAAAACCCTAAACCCAAAGAAAAAAAAAGAAAAGCCTTTGCAAAAAGCCCAAACCAAAAAAAGCCCCTCCTACCCCACCAAGAAACAAGCCCTAGTGTGACTATGGTCTGGTTGTGGAGGATAATTGTAACTGTATGGGCTATGTTGCTTAACTGAAGTGTACTGATTTAAGTGGGGAGAAGCACAAGCTGAATAGAACTGTAGGTCATTCTCACTGGACCTGAAGAGAGAAGGAATGAATTCTGTTGTATTGCTTACTGGAAAATTTGAAAGCCTCATTGCAACAAAATTATTGGAAAGCCTACTGGTGAGATGGTCTTGAGCTATAAAACTACATTTCATCTGTTATCATATGCTTCTTTTTCATGGCAAGTGTTGTGGTTTCAAAAGAAAATGAAACAGAAAATGGCCTGCTTTAGCCTTTTCCATGGTTTTCTTCTCAGGTTCAAGATGAAAGTAGAATCTTCTCCTATTTGTTTTTTCATTTAATAATATCATAGGATCATAGAATAATTAGGGTTGGAAAGAACCTTAAGACTGTCTAGTTTCAACCTTCCTGCCACAGGCAGGGACACCTCACCCTAGACCATGTTGCCCAAGACTCTGTCCGACCTGGCCTTGAACACTGACACACATGGAGCATTTACCAGTTCTTTGGGCAACCTGTTCCAGGGCCTCCCCACCCTCACAGTAAAGAACTTCTTCCTTATATCCAACCTGAATTTCTCCTGTTTTAGTTTAAGCCTATATCATGGTATGAGTAACTGGGAAGACAAAAATTAACAAAACATCAATGAAAAATACCTCAAATCAGTTTTGTCTGGATGGGAGTTTGTAACTAGCTCTGTTTAGCTCATACCTACTTATTCTCATTCATTCCTGCTGTGTGTTCAGAGTCTAACAGAATTTTTTTCGTGCTGATGCTTTGTCTGATATGCTTTCCATGCCTCATTCACTTGCCATCATTTTTCAGCTGTAACAGCTTGCTTTTTTTCTCTCCTTGATCTCTGCCTAAATATCTTTCTCCCTATGTCATTACTTAATCTCTGTGAATACATTGCCAACTAGTGAGGTTAAGGTTTTATTAAGATTTCACTTAAAATAAAGGTTTTATTTAAAAGTCTGTGGAAATGAGCACCTAGAATTAAATATTTAAACGTGGCATTTCAATGTGATATCTGCAAATAGGGCCTTATAAATGGCAGTGAACTGGGGGGAAAAAATATCTGTATTTAGGAGTCTTATTTGTAAAGCAACAGTATTATTTATTCTTCATGTATTGTTTTGGACCAGAGGTGAAAATTTTGGTTTAGGTTGTGAAATTTTAAAATTTATTTTAATTTCTTGAATGATTCATTAAAATGTTATAATTATCTTAAAAAAAAAAAATTAAAAATACCTGTTGCAGTTTAATAGATGAAGTAATTTCTTGCCCCACCAAATAAAAACCAAAGCTTGAATAAAAAAAGCTTTTTTGGAAATAAGCACTTTGTTTCTGGGATACTTTGTTTGGGGTTTTTTTCAGTAAAATATGGAATATTAGTTGTTTCTAAACCACTGTGTTTTTCACTTTTCTCTCAAACTAACCTTCAGCTAAATCGCAATGCATGATCAATGTTGCCATGCAGCAGTCAATTCTTCCGAAGTTCTCACTGACGTTTCCAATTGATCTGCTCATTGTAAGGGCAGGGAAGTGCAGGTGCTAAAATGCATATTACCTCCATGCAATGTACTCCTGAATTAAGAAAATACTTATAAGGTCATCCCTCAGTATTAGATGAAAGCAAGAAAATTCTTTATCCTCATTTAATGTTGGCTTTTTCAGGAAAAAAAAAAAAAAAGAAAAAATTTTATTGAGCCCTGCAAACAGCCAGAATACCTCCAAATGCAGCATACCCTTCATAGAGGATCATACTAGCTGTATTCTGAGCCTTAAATACATTTGGATATCTTCTTATCATTCCAATTGTACAAAATGTTTTAAAAAGTTGGGCCCGAATGAGGGGAAAGAGATGGATTTTTGGTTTGTTTTGTGGTTTGTGGGGTTTTTTGTTGGTTTTGTTGGGTTTTTTGTTGGGTTTTTTTTCCCTTTTATTTTTTTTTTTTTTGTTGTTTTGTTTTAGCTATCTTTCTTCAGTCAGTTGAAGCTTTTCTCCATTTTTCTTGTGTCAGTAAGATCCCTGGTTTAAGTTGAGCAACAATCAGAAGTGAAAAGAACCTTTTTGGTAAGCTATCTAGGTTGCCCCCAAGGTGCACTCTTTTTCTTCATTCTTTTTTCCTCTGTGCAAGATGGTTTACTCACTGAAGTTTCATTGGACATATCATAGTGACTTAGGATCATGAGGTAGCAAATTCCTTGTTAAAAGTACCACAGTTATCTGCAAAACCCAGGTCCGTTCATAAAGTTGTAGAAATTGTGTGGCTTATTCTTAAATACTTTTAGTAAAGGACCAAAGGAAGGATTCTTTAGGCAGTATCTGAACCCGTGGAAAATTTTTATCAGAGTTACTGAGTGATTTGATACACGAAACAAAAGTTACTCCCCTCTGCTTATGAACTCGCTAAACATATAAATAGTTTCAAAGACTTTTTAATAACTTTATTCTTCTTTCTTTTAGTGAGAACTCCTAACGCCGTTTGATTAATATATGCTTATCTTTGTTGGTTAAATGGAATGCAAACAACTTCCAGCCTCTACTTGTAGCTGAAGAGGCCTATAAGGATGCTGGAGAGGGACTTTTCATAAGGAACTGTAGCAGTAAGACAAGGGGTAATGGGTTTAAACTGAAATGGGAAGTTCAGGTTAGCTATAAGGAAGAAGTTCTTTACTGTGAGGGTGGTGAGGCACTGGAACAGGCTGCCCAAAGAACTGGTAAATGCTCCATGTGTGTCAGTGTTCAAGGCCAGGTCGGACAGAGTCTTGGGCAACATGGTCTAGGGTGAGGCGTCCCTGCCTGTGGCAGGAGGGTTGGAACTAGATGATCTTAAGGTCCTTTCCAACCCTAACCATTCTATGTCTTCCATTATAATTCCATTATGATTCCATTTGGGTCCAACTTTTTTAAAGCATTTTGTACAATCGAACTGATAAGAAGACACCTGAATGAATTTAAGGCTCAGAATACAGCTAGTATGATCCTCTATGAGGGGTATGTTGCATATTGAAGGTATTCTGGCTGTTTGCAGGACTCAATAATTTTTTTTTTTTTTTTTTCCTGGAAAAGCCAACATTAAATGAGGATAAAGATTTTTCTTGCTTTCATCTAATATTGAGGGGTGACCTTATAAATATTTTCTTAATTCAGTATTACATTGTATGGGGGTAATATGCATTTCGGCACCTGTACTTCCCTGTCCTTACAATTCCATCATTCCATTATGATTCTATGCCTGGAGCCATTTTATGAATCAATCAGTTCAATATATGCGACACATTATGTGGTAGATATTAGCTATCTGTTACTGTGTTGGTTTGTTCTTGAATATTTTGCTGATGTTAGGTAATCTGCTAATTTTTTTCTTTATGGATCCACTCGTAGAATGCTATACCTACATACATGCCTTTTAGGAGTGTATGAGAGACCTGACATAATGGCGCTTCATTATGTGTGATATGTTTGCAAACTTTAGTTAACATAGTACAAAACTTAAATTTAGAAGTTGATCTTATTGCATTTGAAAATTTGCATAGTGAAGGTTGAACAAGAGCTTGGACAAAAAAACTTGAAAATTTTTGAGGCTGGGGAACACTTCTGGCAAGGAAAGACAGTTTTCACTGTTTTGTATCTCTTGAATATGTAAAATCTCTAGAATAGAATGTGTCAAATCTGTCCAACAAGTTTAATATTAACAGAGTGAAAACCGTTAAAAGTACTAGCTGAGATTATAATGCAGTTGCTATTGTCAGGTAAAAATGATGCTTAATGGGTATATTTCCTCTCTGACAATGGAAATGGTAGATATAGTAACTAAGTGGGACACCTTTATCAATATATGATCTTTAGTTTCATCATACTCTTTCATTATTTTCCCTATAATTAGAATTTTAATCCATGTATTTGTTCCTTTTAAAACATATTAGCATTGCAAGGCATTCCTACTGAATTATTGATTTATTATATGTATCATGAATGACTCCTGAGGAGCATAATAATGAAGGAAGGAAAGTGTTATTTAATTCTATACAAATAATTAGGGATAAAGCCAATATTGTGCAGATTTGTTATGAGAAGACCTATTTCTTCTAATACCAATGTCACCCCAGAAAGCTTCTCATCTGCTATGAGAAAATAAGGATTATTAGAACTGACTGAGTACTTGGCTTTTCAAGGCTTTTATGTTTCTTGTAATTATTCCTTCTGAATTTCTATGTGCAGTGCAACTTCAAATGAAATCCTGTTTCCCCTTTTAGTGTGATAGCAATTTATAAAACAAGTTGTTTCCTTCAACTGTTGGAATAAAAGTGCTATTAGATACTTAAACAAGATACCTCATATGATTCTTTTTATGCTTTTGTTTGGGAAGAGAGACATTGGCAGATATCTTCATGTGGTGTTCCATTACACGTGAGTTTTAACAGATGACTTAAATTTTAATCAAATGGAAAATCTAATCTTCCTGTCTATGCATAAGTTTTTTTTCATAGTCATTGCCTTCATAGTCAGGCTTTCATGGTTTGGGAAGAAGAGAATATTTTAAAAAAGAAAACCTACAGAGGGGGGAAAAAAAATCCAGTGGGCTACCAATCAGCGTTATATTTTTCCTGTTCACTGTATAATTTGGCATTTAACTTTTACAAGAGATGCTACAAGAGATGTTTTAGTAATCATAAATTGCTTTCTCTGGGGTTTTCTGTTAAAGGTAAGGTAAAGGAATAGCATGAAAGCAGCGTGTATGTTTTATGAATTATTTTTTTTTCTAAAAAGAGCTATACTAACCTTCAATATCAAGTGGCAAAGAGATTTTCCATGTGCTTCATATATATGTGTATATATATATATGTGTGTATATTATGTATATGTACTTTTTCTTCCCTGTGTTTTGCCTTCGGTTATAATCACATCAGATGTGCAGACCTTAGGCTGAGGAGATTCTCAAAGGAAAAAGCAGGATGCCACAGGAGCTGATTCAGTGGGTGGGAGTCTTCCTTTTGAGTCAGGCTTTGGCCTGCAGTGCTGGAAGAAAATATCTGAATGAGAGAGAAAATTGAAGTCTATCAGTAAGGAAGTTAGCCATGTTGTCATAACCTAAATGCATGTCAGTAATAGCAGTAGATTAAATTCATCTTGGATGAACCCCCACTTTTAAAGAGGTTTTTAATTCTGTGTCTAGATGGATTCCTTTGTTTCAGTCAAATGATGCATCAGAAGGAATAAAAAACTTAGAATCTCTACTTTAAAAACAAGCTAGGAGCAGATGCCCATATGCAGGACTCAGGTGTTTATGATAGAGGACAGAGGGCTGGGTTTCTCAGGGCAAACTATCTCCCCATCACTCTGTTCATGAAGAATGTCTTTACTATGTAGTTATATACCACAGGTCTGCCTGATTTCCTTGAAGAAACTCAAAAACTGCTTGCCAGTAACTGCTAAAAATGCCTTTTTTTGGAGCAGTCACTAAGGTGGCTTTTCTGGTCTTCAAAGATGCAGACACAGATGTGGTGACCTATGCATTCACAATATACATGAGCTGGCAATTAAAATGTTGGCGTTGCAAAAAGTATCTAGAGATTTCATCTTGAAGAAACATTTGCAGTAAAACAAGACAGATAATTGTAACATTGTACAATCTGGGTTCAGGCAAGCTCTGTTGAAAAATGGATTAAAATTTTTGGGAGTTAATCTTCAAATACCTTCTTTAGCTGGGTTTCTAGAACTAGTCTTGAAGAGGGAATCTTTATTTGTCACATCAGGTATTATATACGTGAAGTGTGATCCGGTAAGATACTATGTGTATTTTTATTTTTTTAATTTTTTTTTTTAAATTTAAAGTGTAGCTGGTTACATTTTCTCTGGAGGTATAATAGTAATAATAAATTACAAGTAAGAAAATCTTTCCTGAGGATAAAAAGTTTAGCTCTCATCTTTACCACAACTTTTGCTGAGAATGATGATAAATCTGCTTGTGTCCACGGTTTCATAAAGTCTGTATTTAAACTCTACATAGAATTCATGTGATTCTGTTAGATGCTCAGGTACTATGGCAAAGAGTACAGAGAGCAGCTTCACAGAATGACTGACCTGACAGAATATCTGTGAATGGTTGTATGAAGGAAAATAAGATGCTTATCAAATTAAGTATTTACCTTTGTCTAGTGGCTATCCTTCTTAAAAGTATTGAATTTGAGTTGAATTTCAGGGTGATTTTTAGTACAGTGAATCAAGTTCTCATAGTAAAAGTCGGCAACACTTCATGAAAATCAGTGTGCTGTAGTCAAATAAACTTTCCATTACGTGTATGAACTGACTATCTGCCTTATTTTTAGCATTTATCACATCCTTGAAAGAATAGATGAAGCCAAAAGGTAGACATTTCAGGTAAAACAGCCCCTTATTTTGTGTTACCACAGCGCATATAGTAGTGAGATCTGGAAACTGGAACCAAGTGTCCAATTCAAAACATGAAAGGGAATAAATTGGGCTATGGTAGCAAAAATCTATGGTGGGGTCAAGAGGCCTTTCTGACTCAGTAATCTTAGATAGGCAATTATCAGAACAAGAAGGGGAGAAAAATTGTCTGAGGATATGGTATAACCAGGTATATTTGTGCCACTGAATATGTATATATTTGTGCTGTTTGAAATGGATCTTTAATTGTCAAAAGGCCTTCTGATTTGCTTAGGTGCACAGATTACCTTAAAGGTAAGTGAATATAACTGGTGCTATTTTAGTGTAATAACTTGACTAGAATTATTTGACATTTAATATGAGGTTTCTGTGTTTGTCTAGGAGAGAAATATGTCAACATGTGTGCTTCTAAGGAGCTCTGGTGTATGCCAGTTGGCATGGATTACTGTGTTGAATAGAACATTAGTTCACTTGGTGCTGATCTGCTAAAACTGAAGCATGGATTATGTGTACACTAGCAATTACTGACAAACTCAGATGGCTATACTATTAATCCAAATCATAAAACTTGCTATTTTCCTGTCTACAGTACACATTGTAGCCTGTAGCAGTCACCATGCTGTATTAGCTTGCATCTGAGGGTTCCCTTGAGTTGTATGAAAGTATGAAATTGTAGGAATTGCTTCTCTGCACATTCAATCTGCAAAAATTTTCAGTCAGCTCTGTGGGCTGTAATGCATCTTTGTTCCTTAGATTGTTGTCCAGTTTACTCTTTTCATAGGAAGAGCAAGAGAACAATGGATTTGGTGTGTCAGCTTTTGAAGGTGATAGAAGGTGTAGATGGATCAGCCTGGCTGCATCAGTGTCTGCTCAGCAATTCTGTGGTGGATGGGACAGAGAAAAGAAAGAGTAGAATGTTTTTTCCTGTTAGTGTTTAGTTTCCAAATGGATCTTGGGTATTTCTATCAAAATTGACAAGGGCTAGCAAAGCAGCATGTAATAAATTCTTAACTATATATTATGTTATTTTCACTTATACCAGTGCTCTGTAAGAACTGTTCTCTATTAATATATAGAATGGAATGGGTCATATTACATTAAGAATGGACAACCATTGCAACTTCTGTGGCCAGTTTATACAAATGCTATGCCTGAAAATCTGTGCAAGGTTTCAATCAATCCATGTAATGGAATCATGACTAATCCCAGTCCTCCTTTTCAAATATGATCTCTTGAACTGAGATGGAAAGAGTGCTAGTGATGGAAGGTGGGCAGGAAATGGGAAAGTTGCTTAGTTTAGCAGCGTCTGGACTTTATGGTATTTTTGTGACACTTCATCACAGTGTAGCCAGAAGCTACAGCGCAAAGCCAGCAAATTTGAATCACACAAAAGAAAGGACTAAAATCAAGTCTAATTAGCTCTTTTTCATAAAAAGGAAAAAAAAAAAGTTTGCAAACATATTCTCCTTCAGAACATTGCACACTGAAATGTTTACAACCTGTAAACTAAAAAAAATTGATAGTTAAACACCATGCCATCACCATGGAGCTTGCTGAATGGGAAGGGTAAGACTTATTTCTTTTGCCCTGAAATGATTTGAATTTTTTTGTTGTATACCTTTACTGGTCTTAGAGAGGCAGTAAATACACTCAGCTCTTAAGCTACTTTAGCACCATAATGCTCACTGGGTTGCATGTTGGACAAAGTATTTTCTGAGGAGGAAGAAAGACAAGATTTGAGCTTTTTGTCTTTAACTGGCCTACAGATTTATTTGAACTTTCCTGGGTTAGCTGGCACCAACTTCTCCCAGTGTGGTGATCATTCCTTACTCTGACTTCGTGGAAAAACTGTTTCCTCCAGTGATCTTTGTTAAAAAAATGAGAGCAACTAGAAAAACTCTTCCATGCCCCAAAAGACAGCTAGTCCAGTGCTAATAGTGCAACAAGAGTCTGACCCTTTAAATGGGGACAAAAAAATGTGCTGGAGGATTCAAGGGGGAAAATTCATTTCATTTCTGGATGGTCTGACAATCAGAAAATAAGTTATATCTGTTCCTCTAAAAGCAGACCACTGATCCTGCTACTTTCCCTTTTCCCAACCCCAGAGAGAATCCTTAAAAGGTTTGCATTCCCATATTTCTCATTTGACCATTTGACCAAAAAAGCTATTTCTTTTCATTTGATACTTCCAAAATTTTTGTGTGTGTTTCCCAGATCTCAACTTTGAAATCAGGCTTGAACACCCAAATCTTTACCAGTTTCCATATTGCTTTAAAAAGGCTTACCATTAAAATGGAAAAGTGTACTAATTAAAACGTGACCACTTTTGCATCAATTTTGTTCACACAAGTCACATCAAGAACACACACAAAATGCACACAGACAAAGGGCTTGTCTTGAAACTGATGCATTTGTCTTTATAGGCATTTTTTAGAGCTCATTCTTAACATTTTTGTAATCTGGAAAGTTAAGGTATGGAGGAGTAGCTAGAAGATTCTGAAACAGAAGGTCTGTTAAGGTGATTAGTGAGTTTGTTGCAGACTTATGTGCAGTTGCCAGTGTAGTTGCAGACTTATGTGCAGTTGCCAGTGCAATTATCTCTGAATACAGTGCTTGGGTATCTTCTCCACCAACAAGACTAGACAGAGAAAAGAAGCAGTTTTGTTGTTTGACCCTGGTTTGTGTATTTTAAGCCATTATTGACATACCTTCTAATTTCTCTTATCACTTGTTTGGTATAATTGGTTTTGATATCTAGTGTACATCATAAACAAAGAATTTGAGTTAGTACATTTATTACAAAAAGATCCCTGATCTGCATTTAACAATATTCGTAAGTGGTAGTTGACTCATAAGTACTCTCATAACAAAGGGACTAATAGATTGGAACTCAACAGGAAATGTGACTCATGAAATATTGCATCAATACTAAATTGTCTTTATAGGGCTTTTACTAAACAAATACCGCTTCATAAAGTCAGGCTCTTATGTGCTTCCCTCTGAGCAGATTTAAAAAACATTCTTCTTTTCTCTCAAGTCTTACTGTGCAAACCACATAGTTCTCTCTACTGTGATCTGTTTTGGAAAAGTAGCCTTATCAATTAAGGATGTTTTTCAGTATTGCCAAAAGGTCACTACAATCAATTATGGACAATATTCATAAAGAAGAAATCTTGTCTATGAAGCAATATATCTTAAGTTGTCTAATTTGTTCGCTGTAATAAGACCATACTCACTTATTGATTAATCTTTGTTGCCTGCTGATTTTATCAGGAAGTCTCTTAATTTAATGGAATATCATATACAGATTTGGCTCTAGGTGAAATATTATAAAAATGTTTATTCCTAATATTATAGTGAATGTGTTCAACCTGAGGAGATGTTTTTCCAGGACAGACCATTTTGATTTGTTATGATAAGCCTAGAACTGAAAATGGAACCATATTTGGATTTAAAACATGAATAGTAACATGACTGGGTGAGGTCACCAACACAAAAGTATTTTTTTTCAATCCAATTTGTAAATCATTACCGGATGTATTCCATTTTAAAGCCTTAATGTTATGCAATTATACTCCATTGTGGATATATAATGCATGGATATAATTGAGCAAAATCAAACTTATTTTCTGTGCCAAAAAACTGGTTATGGATTAATTTAAAATGGTTCCCAGCCTGTATCTAAAAGTGTAAGGTTCGATTACTTTTTGGAATAATTAAAAGGAAGCCTAGAATATTAAAATTAATTCATCTTCATATGCTTTATATAATCAAGATTTTTATCTTGTCACGAAGCTTAATGTGATTTGTGGGACACAGAGTAGTGGCAAGAGCTATGTATATAGAAGATGTTGTGAGTTATGGTATAATTATCATTATCTCTGTTGGCATGAATGCATCATTTTGACTAAATAATGTGCCTTACTTTGCTATGACTCTGTGATTCATTTGTGATCTTTTGTACAGTAGTTGCTGGAAATGAGCCATGTTAAACTGCCCGCCTGTTCATTGTGTGCGTATTTAAGCATTTAAAATGTCTCAAAAATCCATTTTCACTCTACGACAGAAATATGAGAAAAAATGTGTGAAAAACTCATAAACAGGTAGAATTTGAACAAATCTATAAATTAACTTTTGACAGATATAAGATCTCTAAGATTTAAGTCGAAATTTGCATTGGAATTCAAATACACTACTGCTACATTTTAAATTGAGGAGAAATAAGTAGCTACTGATGCTGATTGTCAGTGTTAATATTACAAAGCAATAATGTTTTTCTAAAACTTACGAATTTTCCAATAACTGAATACTTGATGATCATAGTACCTGCTGTTAAAATACTCAGTATAGGGTCACAGAATCAAAGGGAGAAACACAAGAACACAAATAATTTTCCATTAATCCTTACTTCAGTATTTAACTTGGTAAAGTTTAAGTGCCTCTTTTTGCTGTATAAAATGCTCATAGCATGATTTAGTGTGTTGCGGATCTCATTGTGAATACTAAAATTTAAAGAATGAAACCAAGCCCTAATTCTGCTAGTATTTTTGCACATAGATGCATTTGTATTATTTTTGGACATTGAAATTGACTGTGATATGTAAGAAGTATTTAAAAAGGAAGAACTTCAGTGACGGGACAGTTTTATAAAACAGTAGTACCACATACCAAAAATGCCAGGCTTAATACCAACAACATGTGCCATGTCTGCAGCGCTTTCAAATAACACAACAATGTTTCTACCAGGAAGGTACTTAAAGTCACAAATTCAACTAACACATCCATTGAGAATAAGAATGTAACAGTTCTCTCTAAAAAAATTTAATATGTATATTGATTCTCAGTGTGTTCTGGAATGTGGATTCAGGTTTTCCGGCTCTGGAAATCTAATGTTCAACACATGGCCACCTGCAGTTTTACCACAGTAAAATTTTTGTGCCTTTCCCCAGGGAAAACCTGAGGTATCATAGATGTTTTCTGGTTTACACATGCTTTTTAGATCATACCTTAAATATGTGACATGCAATTTAAATCAAGAAGATTTTTGGCACTAATATTGATGAATTGAAAGATACTGTACCAAAAATTTTGAACACATTGATGTGGTAATCACAGTTGCTGGAAATACAGCCTTTTTGCTTTGCTGTAAAGTAAATAAAGCATGGAAAAATGATGCTTTGAAATATATGGAGTAGTTCCCATAATTCTTCTAAGCAAATTGGGTTTTATTTAAATTAAGCTAGTTGTCTGCATTATCTTGAGTAAGAATAGAACTTACTGCCATGATACATTTAGATTTTCTTATCTTTCATTTGACTGTTATACTATACACAGTTTCATTATACCGTTTTATGTCACTGCCCTGTCAACAAGAGCATGTTGTCCCATGTGGGCAGCTGCATAAGATTTCCCAGCAGTTAAATGCAACAACACCCTTTACTCCCGTGTCTATGAAGGCAAACTATGGTGATGTAAAACAGCTTGTGGAAATGGATGTCTCTTTGCATATGCATATAGGAAATACACATGCAGCTTAGGCTGACAAAGAAAGCTTGTTATTACTGAAGTTCTCTCATAGAGATCAGTCACATTATGCTCATGCGCTGAGGTTCTTCTCTTGTGGATTTCCATGCAAGTATAACTGTGGGTGGTCAGACAGTATCTTTAGTGTACTCTGGTGTAGACTGGAAGAAACCTGGGTTCAATCTGTGGACACTAGCATATTAACATAAACTGAAATGCAAGTATGCAGCTGTCAGCTTTAGTTACTCAATTACAAGATATTAGAGAATCTATGAGCTAAGTGCCAAAGGTGGAAAAAATTTTCAGTGTGTCATACAATGTACAATAAACTGTTCCATGAGCTCTACATGTGGGTTGCTGCGATGCTGGGTAATTTGACTGACTTATTTGTCTAGTGGCATGTGGCTGATCTTAAAAGCAGTTCAGGTGACATACAGTGATGCTTCTGATGTTTTCAAAGGTCTCTGTGCATGTAGCAAGCTATCTCTCACCGTGCAATATGGTAGTGATGGCAAATAACGCTGGATAGATAGATGAATGCTAGCAATATTCATGTTCACCAGTATGCTATCGTAAAAATAAATGTGAACTTAGAAGATTCCATTGATAGTGATTAGCTTAGAATTTTGTGACAAAATAGGGATGAACTGTATTACACCTGCAGAGGAAGGACATCTTCTAGGGAAAGTGGTCCACAGGATACTACAAAGATCTTACAGAAGATTTATGCCTGTCTTGCAACAGGCCTATTGAAGTTGATATGCTGTGGATGCTGGAATTTCACTTGCTTCAGCATCATTCTCCCATCTGCACTAAGGAAGGTGGTTGTAGGCCGAGTCCCTAAGTTACACTGACGCTTGAAATCTGTCAAGACCTAAAGTACAGTCTGTCAGTGTTAATATTGTGGCACAAGCCTACAAGGAAGGGAGTTTTGTTTAACATTTTCTTTTCTTCCTATTTTTAGAAAAAAAGTGCTAACTACAAAAGTTGGAGCCCAATGAAATAATTTAATGCCTGTCCAACAAATTTACTACTGATTAGGTTAATGTGCATTAATCAGGAAAAAATATGCTATTTTCATCGTAGTACTCTAACGATATTACAGAGAGTAAAAAAAGTATTTTTCATATTCCTTATTACAGTAAAGGATTACATAACGTAGCAATGCAAAGGAAAATACATGAAGTTTGTCTGGGAAAAGCAAGAAAAGCATTCAGTGTTTTAAAGCATATAAGACTAAATTATAGAAGATGTATTTGGAAGGTCAAGAAAAGGAAAAAATAATACCACCCTGTCCTGTATTTTTAGGCTTCAGACGCAGGGCAGTGCTTTAGGCAGAGTAAAGTAATAACCACCAGGTAACTCATAAAAATGTATCAGAAAAAGTGGCTCCATTTTATAAAAGTATTTGGCAGTTGCTGTTCTCCATGGCCTTCACTCCATTTTCATTTGTGTTTGTGTGCACTACTGAAGAGGTTATTCAGCAGTCTCCTGATGTTTGACTGTTGCTCACTCAAGGTTCTCGTGTCTCCTGTTGAAGCATCTCAGTATGAAGGAGAGAGGCCATGATTAAACAAAACCTTAACTCGTATAGAAATTCCTTTCTTTTTTTTTATAATTTTCCATAGGAGTTAATTAAAGCTAAATGACAGACGAGAATGTTGGCATCATAGTTAAACTTGGTAGGTTTTGGTACGACAATACCCTGAGCTTGTCATATTTTTTGCTGATTCTAGGACACCCACATATGACCTTAGTAAAGTAAGTTGTGAATCAGATCTGAATCAAGAGAAGAAGTGGATTTATTGATCTTGTTTCTCAATACCTTTGGACAACTCCTTAAAGAACTCTAATTATCTTAGAAAACAAAGTCCTTTCAAATGGCAATTGCATGATTGATTAGTTGCCACTTTTACCTTGCAATCTGAAACGCAGAGCTAGAGACTAATTCTGAAGTTCAGTGCTTTGAAAGAGGTCTTTGAATATGGATTGTTCTTTCAGAATAGCCCTTGAAGAATCAGAAACTTTCAGAAGGAAAAGAATTTTAGCATTTCCTCTTCACCATTTAAAGAAATTAATCTCAGACAACTGCATTAATGAAGTGCTACATAGTAGTTGACCTGTACTGCTACACCCAGATGTGTGCTTACAGTATGTGGACAAGAGAATACCTAATTTCCTCTGTAAATTTTTCAATATCATACATGTCTTCTGAAGCAAAAGTACAAAGAGAAACAAACAGATTAGTGGCTAAAATGAAGACAGACTGAAAGATTTTTGGCTGATGAAGAGAAAGATCACTGGAGGCATTATAGCAGCCTTACAGTACCTACAACAAGGGCTAGGTAGGTTCTGTAGGGAGCCTACAAGAAAACTGGAGAGGGATTTTTTACAAATGCATGTGCTAATAGGTCAAAGGGGAATGGCTTTAAATGGAAAGAGGGTAGATATAGATTAGACATTAAGAAGAAATTCTTTACTGTAAAGGTGGTTAGACACTGTCACCAGTTGCCCAGAAAAATTGTGTGCTGGTATATTGAAAAATGTGGGATCTGAGCATAACGCAAATGGTATGGAATAAGGAGTGGATACTGTCCTGCGTTGTGGATGCCCTATCCCTGGCAATGTTCAAGACCAGACTGGATGGGGTTTTGAGCAACCTGATCTAGTTGATGTCAGAGGCCATGCCAAGGAGGTTGGAACTGGATGATCTTCAGGGTCCCTTCCAACCAACCCATTCTATAATTCTATGTTAAAAAAAGGTGAGATATTATTCTTTACCAAGAACATGGGAGTTGAGTGAGGGAAAACCAAGTTTCAGAACCACATACCTGTCAAGAAGCTTAGGAGACTATCTGTCACATTGTTTTGCTTCATGAAGACTAAGGAGAAAGAAAATCTAGTTGCTGGGTCTCCATGGAGGCACACCAGGGGACAGTTGTATGTGTTCCCTCATAAAAACACACCAGATACTTGATGAATTCTAATAGCTTGATCAAATAAAGTATAGCTGTACCAGACTGCCTTTTTCTAGAACTGCATACAGGGCAGGAATGTTTACGCTCAGCAAAATGGCTTTCTGATGAGCAGAGTAACTCTCTCAATCTCTAATGAGGAAAACAAACATTCTAGGTTGCCTACAAGAGTTACTTCAAGAACCTGTGTAGGCTGGAAGATAAGGATAGAAGTGTGGACTTTAATGGGGGATTTCACTGAGAATTCTGGAAGGTTAGTTCAAGCCACAGAGGAAAGTTGAATTCTCAGCTGGTCTTGCCATCAGCAAGTAATTTTTTGCCCTGCTGACATGATAAGAATAGAAAGCATACAGTGAAGCAGAATTATTAAATACCTATGGGTGATAGACCAGATTTTATCTCTGGTTTTGGGACATAGCTGAGTTCTATGAAAAGTAAAGAGTACTCAGGAGTAACCTTGTGGTATCTTGTAAATCCAATAAAATATCAACTACAGTAAAGGTTAAAATGGATTTTTTTCCTCATTTACAGCACATATTAACATATTTTAAAAGGTTCATTGCCTCAGCAAGAGTTACAATGGAAAGTAAAAGAATTACTTAATCAGAATCTCCTTTCAGCATATTAGCTGCTTTCTACATCTGTCAAAACATGACAGAAGGAGTCAGCTTCCCTTTATAAATTGAGAAAATGGGATGAGTGCAATCACAGAGATTTTGAATTGTCAGCTCTCCTGGAGGAAATGTGGATCACTCTCCCATCCGGCAAGATTCTTATCACCCCGCAATAAATTATTCCAATGTTGACCATTCTCAAATGCTTTATGTTATGTGTCTCATTTTGCACAGGGAGGAAGAACACCTCTCTGGAGGATGGGATGCTCCTAGTTGAGAGTAAAGTGCCAAACACAGTGTTATGATACTCAGAACAATCCCCCAGAATTGGTAGTCTCAAAGTAACTGCAAACCCTTGAAATGTGCTAGTAATCTCAAAAATCACACTTCTGAAATGCTTCTAAAAATGATATTGTAGAAGCATGTGGTTATTAATTTTAGATACAGCATTTCTGTGCATAGCCCAGAAATCCTGCTGTCCTTCAATGGTATTTGGTGTATAGAATCAATACCTGTCAAGTTGGATTTCATGGAAAATGTATTTTGCATAAAGAAACAGGACAATTTTGCCACAAAATAAAGTTTTGTGTGTGAAGGAGGAGAATATGCAATTGATAAGATTTAAATTTAAAAGGTGGGGTGCACATAGTTACAGTTATAAAAAGCTGTAGCTTATCTATTTTATCTCTACACTTGGTAGCTGTCAACTTCTCCCTGTTTCTTAGGTCACTGGCAAAAAATGCCATTTAATATCTGTATAGTGCTTATTATAATTAAAGTTTATCAATTTAACACAAAGAAAAATCTTTTAGTGTGGAATATTTTTTCAACTGGAACTATTAACATTACTAAATACATTAGTGTTCCACTTTATTCAATAGTTAACTGAAAAAAAAGTTTAATGGAAATGGATGCTAGGTTGTGCGTTCTTTTTTAAAACTCAGCTCCTATGATAGTTTTATTTACTCATCTCTTCCTTGTTGTACATGGTGCACAGTTCTCAGTGTACATAGTAGGGCTTGTGTGGGTGCTGGAGCAAGGTGGGGAATTAATCACAAGGGCTCCAGACAGGGAGGAAGGGCAGTAGTGTTCATGGTCTTTGGTTGAACATTCCTAAGGACAAGGGGTAACTGATTCTGCAAACACTCAGCAGTGAACAATTATTTTCATTATTTTTTTTTTTGACTGATGTGAACCATTGCTTTCTTTGATGTAGTAAAGCCTATGTTTAGAAAAGAGCTGACATGTAAACTGTGAAGTCTGTGGGCTATAGGAAATCTGCTGTTGACTCCCTGGCTCATTCTCAGCACTAATTCCATCAGCAGTGCAATAAACTGCAGTTTAGTGCATGTTATCTATTTACAGACAGCAGCATTACAATCCTTGATTTGTGTATCCTTTTAATTTCTCCCTCCCCACTGTGCACCCTCAGATGCACCAAGCCATTAAGATCATTAACCTCCACCAGTCTATTAGCTGAGGATTAGCAGTGGTTGGTATGAGAGGAGCTGGTGCAGCGAGTTATGTGTAACACTTATCAGGCCAAACTAAGCCTGCAGCCCAAAACCTGTGCTTTTGACCTTCAAATTCAAAGCTTGTCCTAATGCCTAGAGCTAAAAAATCACTTAAATCCTGAGTATATAAGGTTTACATAATCAGTAATGGCAATAACAGTCTGTTACCAAATAGCCAAGTCAGTTAATGGGCTGTGGAGGCTCCCTCACTCAAAAGTCCTGTCTCCTCCCTCATACTCACACAAACTACTGCTGGGCTTGCACAAGGCAGGTTTTTTTCCCCCTCAGCTGCTGGAAAGGATGGTCCAGGTCACAGTCACTCTAGGCCCTCTCTGCTCCCTCATGGGAGTTAAGTTGTAATGCCTTTCTTTGCATAATGAAAGAAGAGGTTAACAGAAAAAAGCATCAGCACAATAGCCCTGTATCTGGCTGTGCTGAAGCAGAAGGAGCAAAGTGCTTGTGTTGGCCTTGTGCTATCTATGAAAGATGTTTTAGCCCAGCTCTTCTGGCATTAAATGCTTGTCCTCTGAGCAGGCTGGCTGATGTGCCTGGGGAAGCTTCTGGCCAGGTCTGCAGGGGCTGGGCAATGGTCAGGCACCCCAGCTGTGTTCAAACCTGGAAGTGTTGGAAGCATGTGGAGAGGGAGGGAAACCAAAACACTGACCACCCCAGCATGCTGGTAAAGAAAGAAAACAGGGCTGTTGAAATATTCACAGAGGATTAGCACAAAGTTACTGTGTTTAGCACAGGTGTTTCTGTAGCTGTGATACATTAGGAAAATTTACAATGTTCAATGACTCACACTTTCTCCCATGTAGTGTGGTAGTTTATTTTACTGGGCTAGAGTACAAAGTGAGGAGGAACATCTGCTGGTATTTTGGTTTCCCTGTAATGTCTAAGCTTTGTGAGCTTTTGTTTAATCTAAGCGCGCTTAATTTCTTTTTTTCTCTCAATACATTAAAATAAAACATTTTAACACATAAAGTTTATAAGGAAATAAATTTAACCAGAGACATGTAGAAATATGCTATTCTGTGCCTCTGTGGAGTGACATACCATAAGCTACTGTCACTAGGAAATGATGGAGCTAGTTCTCAGTACGTCTACAATCTCTATTTCCTTTTGGTGATGCTATTCAATTCAATGTGGATGATACAAGAAGTGAGAAGAGCTGGTGAT
Source organism: Bolborhynchus lineola (assembly GCA_025448015.1). NCBI lineage: Eukaryota > Metazoa > Chordata > Aves > Psittaciformes > Psittacidae > Bolborhynchus > Bolborhynchus lineola. Next base: position 18,684 of record JAOEHX010025874.1, on the reverse strand, counting down.
CTGACTGCTGACATGTGTTCTATGCTTTTTTGTATCAGTTTGTCAATTTATTAATTAATGTAGCTTAGAAAATGTGCTGGTGTTTTAAACAGGAAGCCAAACTATAGCTGTGTTGGCTCAATTTATCTTCAGATAAGAGAGATTGGGGGTGGGGGGAGTGTTTGTAAGGAAAATAAAATTACTTGTTTTCCTGCTTTGAGCTGGAAGAACAATGTTGCACCCTCTGCACTTTGTGTCCTGTTCCACAGAAGGGCTGAGGAGGCACCTGACCCAGCACTGCGTAGGCACAATGGGGTGGCCTTGAGCAGCTGAAGCTTTGGGACTCAGCCTTCTAGGAAGAGGTTAGATCTTGGGCAGGTTGTCTGTATGTTCTTGACTGCAGATTGCAAGGAAGAAGATCTAGAAATGGCAACGGCTATTAAGACAGACCTAAAAGACTATCCTTTTGTGGGCATATTTGCAGGCATACTTTTGTTTCCTTGTTATAAATCCAGGAAGACAAGTATCTTGAAGCAGAAAAGCTAAAATTTTGGAAGTATTGTGCACCAGGAACTGAGATTAGTTTTACTAAATACTTTAGCTTTACTTTTAGGCATCTAGTTAAATGGCCAGTTAAAACAGGCCTTGTACTGTGTTTTGCAGTTCCTTTTGAAACTTTTATCAGAAATGTCTCTTCAATGTCCTATAAAGTTGCAGACAGTCTAAACTAATTCCATTGCAGAAGTATTGCTAAAAAACATCCTCCAGACTGTTATAAATTCAATATTGATATTAAATGATTATTTAGCTTCTTTCTCCTAACAAATGTCTCTATCAAACATTAAGAAGCAAAACTGAAACTACATAGAATAGGTGCAGAAGTGTAATACTGACTATCTTTTTATTTAAGAAATATTCTTAAAAGGAATAGAGATAGATTCTTGCCGTTTAATAAAATGGGTTTTAATTTCTACAAAGGCAGGGATGAATTTTTCCCAAAAGTGTACAAGATGGCACACAAGCAAGGGAAAGGGAAAAGTCAACCAGCTACTAAAACCAACCAACTGAACAATTTGATCTCAAAATCTCTGAACCTTCACAATGTTCTTTTTTAACAATAAAACTGTAATTTAGAGGACCTATGCCAGCTGTAATTGATGACTTCATATTTGCATTGTTTTCTCTCCTACTTCCTTTGTTAAAATTCTTATTATATTGATGTTTGTGTCATAGAAGGAACACAATAAAAGTATAGAATCTGTTGTGTGGGTGAGTTGTTGTAGCATCATTATCTTTAGAATTCCATGTATTGTATGCTTGATTTTTCAACTTTTTCCATCTGATACACTCTATAAAATGTTGCACATTTATTTTGAATTGTTTATTTAAAAATATGTATTTCATGATGAGTTTTAAAACATAGCACCTTCAAAGAAAGGGGAAAGCTTGAAAGACCTTTATGCTTTGGCATACTTGGATTCTGGCTCCTTATTTTCCAGGGAAGACTTTAATTGCAAGGAAGAGCTATATTTTGTTATAGGTTCCCTGATACGTAAAATAGAGATTCCAGTACATCATACATTTTCATGGAGAATGTGTTTAGAACTTACCACGGTGAGTTGATTTGGGAACACATATTCCGCACTGAAAAGTATACCTGTCCTGCAGTCAGAAGTGTGATAGCAGGTGCCATACCTGAGCTAATTCCAATTTGATTACTGCATAAATGTAGTAGTGTTTACACACTTTAGTGGTAAAGCCTTAATTGTGTAAATACAAATGGAGATATCTTAAATGATTTTCAGGTCTGTCTTTCACTGAAGGACAGTCTTAGTTTTAGGTTCTCAAGAACCTAAAACTTGTGAGATCTCTAGGTCTGATAAGAAAATTACTTCAGGACATGCGAGTATAATTTTCAAAATCAGGCATTTTGTTCTAACTTCATTCTCTTGAATCAGTTAATTCTCTTGAAGTAGTTAAGAGCATTCAGCACCTTATTTTATTTAGACTACATGAAAGCTGGCCCAGATTTACTGATTCAATTGCTCGTGATTCATGAAGATCTGAAACTACTTCGTCTACTGATAGGGCCAGATACCTTGAGGCGTTGTTTATGGTCTTCTGTAAGTGCATATGTAAGAACAGCTTATAGGAATGGGCAGGCACTTGTGTTCAGATGCATTCCACATATGTTCAGTAATCTTAATTATATGAATAATGACTTTTATGGAAAAAATGCAAAAGGGGAGAATTTTCACTATTAAGAGAAGTTTTCCCTGGGCTTTTTTGGGGAGTCTACAAAAATGAGGAAAACATAACAGGTGTGTGCTACATTAAAGGGGAGCAGAGGCATGCATTAAATTCCTTATGTCTTTGTAATGATGCAATTGTGAATGATATTCTTGTGAATGATATTGCATTTGTAATTAGAGGGTGGAACAGATGGTAAAGGCTTGTTCTAAAGTAAAATATCTATTAAAATTACCCACGTTGCTAAACTGAATTTTGACTATAAAAGGGTTTCTTGGCCATTGAAGTACTCCATGTGCATATATATACTTTATTACAGCTCATTACATATGAGCACATACAGAATTTATATATCCATACACAGGCACAAATCTGTATATGTATACTGTATGTGCCTTTAAATATCACTTATTACAGTTGTGAAGGAAAATGAAGGCTGATTCTATAAAAGACTTTCTATGTGAGTAGATAGGATGTGTTGTTGTATGGTCATGTGTTGTTTTCTCTATCTCAAATTTAAGCTGGAGCTAAAGTGCAAATATTAATTTATTAGATGAGGTGGTATGATATAGGACATGATACAGACAACTCTTGTTGTCTCCATAATGTTTTTATTGCTCATGAGATTATTTGGCCTATCATCTCTTGTTTCTGGATTTATCTTATTTCAAGATCTTGAGATAGTTTTGTTGGCAACCATTTTTTTCATGCCAGCTGTAATGCTTTCCACTATGAGGCATGCACTTGACTGATATAACCTAGTAATTCAGGTTGTCATGAAGTCCTTTCCTGCTATCAAAACCCCTTGCTTTAGGGAATTAGGAAAATGTGAAAGGCAGGAGAGGAGGTGATTCTAATTTTTCCAGTTCTTATGCATAAGCTACTTGGTGAATAAGCCAAATAACTCTGACAACTTTGTATTAACCTACAATGCATTCCATACAACATCCCCAAATACATACAAGGGATGATGACTTTTTTTCTGACGTCTTTATATCTGAATTATCTGACTCCCTGGTTGTTCCCTTGACCTCAAAGCCCATCCTTAATAATAGGTATAAAGGAAGTTCCTTAGGGAACTTCAAAAACTTATTTCAAACACTGAACTTCAGTGAATTTCTGTATCAGGTTGTGATGCCTTACTTCAGAGAAGAGGCTTTGTGCATGCATGTTCTTAATATCATCATGGCTCCATACAGTGGAAGTACAGTAGTTGGCTTTTCCATCATGCTGAGAATTCCAGCCAGAGGTGGCAGGCAGGAAGGCCACAATAAATGTCAAGCCTGTACACTCAGGAGGAGAAATCAGCTCATGACATTTTTTAAAAACAGAATTTGACAGGCAAATGACTAAACATTTCTTTAGTGATCCAACATTTCTTCTTAATGAGGCAAGTTGTCATTGACTCTGCTTGTTGTCTATAAATTCTGACTGACTCGATCTTCATAATGTCAGACTGGTCAAAGACATCAGTAAATTGCATGAATAAAACATAATACTTGGCAATTGTCCTTAGCTGGTAACATACTGTAATTTCATTTGTACAATAGCATTTGTCTAAAAGAGCATTTTCTGAATTGGCTATTATTTTTACATTCCTAAAATGGATACTGCAACCTCTGTAAACACTTTATCTACTTCAGTTTTATGTATAATGAAGTTACAAAAGCCTTGCATTTAAAGTCATACCTGGTGAAAGTATAGCAGGGATGTTGCCTGTTTGCATATATAGAACAGGACTTAGTCTTTTAGTAAAGTTGTTGATCTTTTGTCTAATGTAGGTATAGGGTCTTTCCTAAATTTGAGATACAAAGTGGAATCTACCACTAATATGGCACCTTTGCTATTGTCACAGAGAAAACATTGCTTGGAAATGAATAGGTAGCAGTTCACATCAACATATTCTTTTTCAAGAAAGTAACTTGAGCACTCTCTCTGTAGGCTTCAAAATGTGAGTTCAATGCATCTGGCAAATAAAAGAGCAAGTACTGTTTGCTATAAGGAGAGCTGAATCTTGATTTGGTCTCAGTTACTCAAGAATCACATTTTCTTTGCATCTGAATCACATCCCCTACTATGTCCTATTTTTAGAAAGCCAGAGATGAAAGACCAACAATGCTCCTGGCAATGACTTCTTGCTTTGGGGACATATCCGGAATTGTATTGTGTGCATTGTACATAATGCAGTATGTCCTTGAGGAAAATCAGAGTTACTTTCTGCATTTCTGTGTTTTAGATTCTTATTTATTCAAAGAAAATCCAAATCCAAACAACAGAAGTCAAACCATGTCTGTTCAAGCAATAAGTTGATTCATAGCTTTTCTTTCTTATCCTTAGACCCAGTCTCTTGCATACAAATATTTCAAATTACCATTGTCAAATAAAATTGTTGTAAAGCAGACCTTTCATTTTTCCAGGTTTTCTTTGAGAACACCTCATCCTAATGTGCCATCTGACAAACTGCCAAAAGGACAATTTTTAACACCGAAGAATACAGAAAAAGATATAATCCCGTAAGATCCTCTTATACGTATCTCTTACTGTGTTCTTTACTCTGCACTGGAATATTCTTACTTGCTATGTACTCAAGTGCTTTCCTATAATGTACTTATCCTCTGGTTTTAAAAGTATGCCTCAATGCATCCCTTTCCAGACAGGTAGCAAAAAAATTTGAGCCTAACCCCAAAGAAAAGAAATCAAAGCTAAATGGATAGCAAGCCCCACTTTCTATTTGAAGGACCTTTGAGCAATGAAAATGTAAAGCAATTAGAGAGTTCTGTGTTGATTATACTCAACTTATTTTGCTGGACCAGCAAATACATCAAGCGTCTGATAAAATTCCAGCAGTTCATCCAGTATTTGGAAAGAAACATATAATCAGTGCACAACATGTAGTGAGAAGGAAACACGAAACTAATACTGAAAAAACAGAGACCTGTTCAGCCAAATGGAAATAGCCATCACTTTTTCCTCAAGTGTACATTTCACACCACTCTAAATTTATTTTTGCTGATCTCAGAGTTTCTGGTCAGGTTATTATGGGGTATAAATCAATGTGAGACATACTAAGGCTCTGACTCATTAAAAATTAACTCAGGCTGAGGAATACTTCTTTATTTTCATGAAAATATAGAATATTTTGTCTTGTTAATGATAGACCACAACATTCTGAAATGCTCAGATAAAAATCTGGAAGATTGAATGTCATCAGTTTCTTCTCCTCCTTCCCTCTGTCCTCCTCCAAATAAATTTAAAGTAGGATAATATATTAATCTTTTTATTCTAGAACAAGTATTTGTGACATATCCTAAATATCAGGCATACAGTATCTTCCATTAAATTGCAGTAATTTTATAAGTGCCTAAAAATAATTATTATCTTACTGTTTTAGCTAGCTTGAGACATGTATGTATGAGTATGCAGAATAAAGGATGACTAACAGGAAAAATCTTTTGAAAAATAAATGCTATGATCATTCAATAACATTTAGCCCAAGTGCTTATCTTTTACCTTGTGCTTCTAAATTTCTATCCAGCAAATGATTACACTAGAAAAGAATGTGTTTCTATTGCTTCATTACTGAACAGATATTAGGTATTATAAGCATCTTTTAATTGACAATAATTTTGGACTTTGTTCAAAACTTGGATAAGTTGGTGTGGTTTGACCATTCTAGAACCTTAGACAGGGAAAAAAATAAGACTGGAGGGTAAATAAGCAATTAGTACATAGAAAAACTGGAATTACTTATTAAAGTGACTTAAAAAATGCTATTAAACAGTTTTTCTTTGTGAAAAATACAAAGTCTTCAATTATCCAGACAGTGAAAAGTTTGGAAGCAAACATAAAAACACCCAACCACCACAAGAGATGGGCTGGTTTGAAACATACTCAAAAGAGTCAAAGCTTTCTCTTTTTTTGTTTTGGTTTGGTTTTTTTTGCTGTTTTGGGGTTTTTTTTGTTTTTTTTTTTTTTTTCAGTTCAGCATTTTTCAATAAGTTCCAGTTCCCGGGTTCTCCCTTTTATCACAAATATTAATGTGGTTTTATTATTTTTATTAAGCCTTGGTGATATCTATTGATTCAAGCTTATGACTAAGTTGGGTATTTTTAGGTTCTTTGCAAGGATAATGGGGTTTGTAAAACAGTGGAAGATATGGAATCCTTGAACCTGTGTAAAATTCTTCTACAATGGAACCAAGGGAATGTTTGGTTATTTTAACAATGTGCATGTAGAACATTATGTTTTTAAGACCCATTAAGCTGAATCCTTTCATAGAAATGAGTATTACTACCCTGGATGACTAAAATGCAAAAAGAGTTATGAGCTTTAAACTCAATTGCCCATTTAAAATTAATTGTTCTTTCTCTTATTTAAAAGCTATGATAACTTTGTTTTTTTTCCTGAATCCCAAATCATTAAAATCTTTCCTGTTTTAACATACTGATGTAAGATGAGCCTTTTTGCATTGGCTCAAGTGATTCTGTGAGAACTGGAGTTTAACGGGACCTACTGAATTAGGAACATAGACTTGAAATTAGGAAGCCAAATCTTTCATCCCATTTCTGATTTGACATATGGTTTTGCTCTCTGCTTGAGTGTCTGTTTTCCAGTGCATTAACTTCAGTAATGATATTTATTAAACTCAATAAATGGCTTAACAAAAATATTTTATGAACAGCAAGGATTAGAAGAAAGCATAAAAGAGGGATGCTTAAAACAAAGACATTACTGAGTCTCCCTAATTTACATGCATGGTGTTTCATGATACAGCACATAGATTTGCATATTGAATCATAGCACTATAGAATAGTTAGGGTTGGAAATGACCTTAAGACCATCTAGTTCCAAACACCCTGCTATGGGCAGAGTCACCTCACACCAAACCATGCCACCCAAGGCTCTGTCCGACCTGGCCTTGAACACCACCAGTGATGGAGCATTCCCAACTTCCCTTGGCAACCTAGGCCCCTTTCAGATATTGGAAGGCTGCTATGAGGTCTCCACGCAGCCTTCTCTTCTCCAGGCTGAACAACCCCAACTTTCTCAGCCTGTCTTCATACGGGAGGTGCTCCAGTCCCATGATCATCCTCGTATCCCTCCAACAACAAGGTGCTTGGTGACAGCCAGCATGGCTTCACTAAGGGGAAATCCTGCCTGACCAATCTGGTGGCCTTCT
>JAOEHX010025874.1:0-11176 GCA_025448015.1 Bolborhynchus lineola | reverse complement strand
TGTGAGGTGGGCTGATGCCAACCTGATGAAGTTTAACCATGCCAAGTGCAAGGTCCTACACCTGGGTGGGAGCAATCTCAGGAACACACACAGGTTGGGCAGAGAAGAGATTGAGAGCAGCCCTGCGGAGAAGGACTTGGTGGTGTTGGTCAATGAAAAAATGAACATGAGCCTGCAGTGTGCACTTGCAGTCCCAAAAGCCAACTGTATCCTGGGCTGCATCAAAAGGTGTGTGGTAGAGGGAGGTGATCCTGCCCCTCTACACGGCTCTCGTGAGACCTGACTTGGAGTATTGTGTGCAGTTCTGGTGTGCTCACCATAAAAAGGACATGCAACTGTTGGAACAAGTCCAGAGGAGGGTCACGAGGATGATCATGGGACTGGAGTGCCTTCTGTATGAAGACAGGATGATAAAGTTGGGGTTGTTCATCCTGGAGAAGAGAAGGCTGTGTGGAGACCTCATAGCAGCCTTCCAGCATCTGAAGGGGCCTATAGGGATGCTGGGGAGGGACGCTTCTTTAGGGACTGTAGTGATAGGACAAGGGGTAACGGGTTCAAACTTAAACAGGGGAAGTTCAGATTGGATCTGAGGAAGAAATTCTTTACTGTAAGGGTGGTGAGGCACTGGAATGTGTTGCCCAGGGAAGTTGTGAATGCTCCATGGCTGGTGGTGTTCAAGGCCAGGTTGGACATAGCCTTGTGTGACATGGTTTGGTTGGAAGTGTCCCTGCCCACGGCAGGGCAGTTGGAACTAGATGATTTTAAGGTCCTTTCCAACCCCAACTATTCTATGATTCTATGATTCTATGATATTGCTTTTGCAAGATTATTACACAACAAATTTCTGAGTTATTTTGTGAAGTGTGCTATTAGAAATGAAAAGTATCTTAAAATTAGTAAATGTAAACAATTACTCAACTGTTTTCTCAGCAGCTTAGCTGGGCTGAAATGAAAAATAAGGTTCTCATTCAATTATCAGACAAAAAGGGAAATATCAGATATGTAAGACTTGTGACTAAGTTCTGAGAGTTGATATGTTTGTATGGAGGTAAGGCTGGGAAAGGCAGTAGAAATCACAAGAGCTGTATTTGTAGAAGGAACAGGAATAGGGGTAGATATTTTCTGTTCATTCATTTCTACACAAAGAAAACATTTTTTTTAAGAGAAAGAAAGCCTGAATGTGAACTACTAGTACGTGCTTAGAACCCCCAAACCATAAGTTTTGTATATAATTGTCCCAATATAGAGTCAAGTGGTTTAGTAATATTACTTACTTGGTTAGTTTTCAGACAATTTTACCATATTTATCAAAGTCTTCAAGTGATGTAATTACAATTCTAGAGGCTTAAAAGTGAAGAGAAACACTATTGTTAACGCAGTCCTAAAATTTTGAATTTCTGAAATAGCTCTCAAGAACATTATGGTCTAATTAGTTTTATATTAAAAATGTATGATTTAGTATAAATTGGCAGCTGGTCATTGGTCCAAATGTATTTTAGGCTTCTGGCCAGTAGAATTTAGAAGGAAAAAAATCTCATTTGGATGGGTGCACAACAGGAGAACACAAAGTGTGATTTTTCTGTTTTTCTTTCAAAAGGTTTCCCTTGAAACTACTCAGATTTCACATGATAGCTGCAGAACCGGAGAAATGAATTGGAAAGTAAAGTTTGGACTAAGTGATCACATGATAGGTAGAAAAGTCAAAGGTCCATGGTAAATGTAATTTATAACAATGTTTTACAATTTCCCCCTGTCACAGCTGATCTAAGCCTGTTAGCAATTCATACTGTATTGTAGGGGTGATTACTCCATGGTTAAAGTTGGATTCTGCTTTCCCTTCACAGCAGGAATTACATCTATCATTTTGCATAGATGAACAGTGTATCCACCAAATTAATGTATATACTCTAACTGCTGAAAAAACTATTTAAATATAAAAAGGTTTGAGTTTTCATTGATTTTGACTTTTTTTCTTAAGAGCTACACTGTGCTGTTTGTACTGACAATATGCAGAGTACTGCATTAGAATCACACATGGGGTAAAAAACTGATAGTGCTACTTACATATATCTATTGGCTTCTTTATCAGCTTTTCCAGTTTTCTTCAGTATGAAAAGAGACATGCTACAATTTCCTAGGGCTCCAGGAGAGTCATAGGACCTTTTCTAATGTCTGTGGGTCTCACAGTATTTGGTGGTTATTACCATGCTTCTGAGTCTTGAATCATAGTTGTTATACCAGTTGGGTGATCTCGTAAGAGAAGATCATCACTATTATCTTCTTATAGTAAAAACCACAGGGTATTAAATATTAGCAGAATTAATTGAGAAAATATAAATAACTAGAAAGCAGAAGTATAAACTGTAATTACATACAATAGACTGGTAGTATGCTGCCTTCTAGGTCAAAGTACAGAATATTGAATGTCAATTTGATACACAGTGAGCTTTCACAAAAAGTTATTACGCCTTAGTAATAAGGATTTGATAGAGAACTTCTTTGACATGACCTTTGTGATATATCCTCACCAATAAATCTCTGTTGTTTAATCTTTGTTTTCCCTTTCCTAGCTTCTGTTCTCTCTCTTGTCACCATATTAAAGATACATCTTTCTTTACTGTAGGATGTGATCAGCTGTGTGAAAAAAAAAATAAATTAAAAAAAATAAAAACCTGCACTTATGTTAACTAAAAACCCCACATGCTAAAGGATATTTACTGAATAGCTGTCACATGCTGCATTTTACTGTGATGACAAATAATTAGTTATCAATCAGTAACTGAGTCAAACAGCCCAATGTCTCAAACATAACTGGTTGCAAGTTCTCAAGGGTAATTTATAGATGAATTTTACCTGATAACACAGCTATAGGAATGTTCCATGTATTTCACCTAATTTAATTAGCTTGATCTGTGAGAAACTAGACAACTTCCTTAATGGAAATTAAAAAGGGAAGAATGGTCAAGTGGTCAGCATCCTGGTAAATCAGTTGGGAACAGGCTTTACCTTACTGTGCAATAATCTGCCTAGGTCTGCTGTGAGTGAAAACAGTACATTAAAGACTGTGAGGTATAAAGATACTAGAAAGTGGATGGCTCTATAAATGAAAAAAGTACATCCCAGAAATGTGTGTAGACCGTCTAGTGCTGTTGGCAAAGGCAGCTTTGAAGTGCTTTCAGGGATCTGCAGATCTTTCTAAAGGTAGTGGCTAATGGGTCCCTCAGGAGCAGAGGGAGGCTTGCCTTTCAGCTGCCTCAGCTCAAGGGATGAAGGAGGCTATGGATAGGCATAGCAGATGGCTTGCTGCAACTTAGAAAAGTAGTGAATTAAATTTTGAAGTTCCATGTGGAGTTTTTACAGCTATTCCATTAATTAGCATTCTGGCTGCAATTATATCAGGCTATGAATTTTGTCTGTTCAGGTGAAACATGAATGTGGGAATTAGATGAATCTTTGACTAAAGTGTCCAGGATCCCATCTATTATTTCTACACAGAACATCAGTAAAAATCATTTGCCACTCCTGAGCTCCTGAAAATGAGCATATGTTAAAATACTCTGGTCTTTTTGGAGTCTTTGTATTGATATTTTGTTTTCTCTTTCCAGTTTCTCCCATTTAAAAGTTGTAGTTATGGTCTGTTCTCTATTTTGAGACAATTGAATTAAAACTCACTTTATTTCATAATTACACACAATCATTTTGACTAACTAGCATATCTTGTTGGGATTTTGTTCCCAGAGTTGCCATTAACCATGACACACAGCAACAAGATTTGGATTCTGCCTAGTTTCTTTGAATTTTCTTCTTTGGAATTACACAGCATCTGTTAATTTGCATCCATTTGTCTCTCTCTGTTCCTACGTAATTTAAGGGTTTATTGATTATTTTTTAAATTTTTTTTTTACTATTACAGAACCAAGTATAGATAGGAAATATACAGGAAAGCTAGAGGAGTATATTATTACTAGTTGCTACAGAAACTGCTTTTACAAAAGGGCCTTCATAGTAGATGGTTGGAGTTTTTTAAGGCGTCTATTAATCCTCACCTCAGCACAGAAGTTGCATGATTAGGGACAGAGCATCATTACCCTCTGGAGGGGAATTCAGCTTAAGGGAAGTGAATAGCCACAAGGTGATGTTTAAAGAACAGCTATGTACAAAGCTATTTGTTGTTTGGATCATGTCCTCTAATTTGGCGCTCTTTACTAGCCAGGTATGAGCAGGAAAATTGAAAGGGACTATGTAAAGAGACTATCACCCCCAGACAGTGGGGAAAATATTACTGAAGAGGAAATTCTAAGACTATTCTTTGCATCAGCAGGTGGAGGTAAGCATGCTGAAACAGCTGCCCTTTCTGATATCCTGAACAGTTAATTGTCATCTTCTGCTGGTAAGAGCCAATGTAGAGAGGATACCCATCCCCCATAACAAGACTCCTGAATCTGCTCTGTTCCCTGCTTCTTCATGTCAATTAAGAAGGGCTGGATCTTGAAATACTTGTCTCATTCCAGCCAAAGAGTTGAAAACCCTTGTTTTGTTCAGGTGCTTCTGACTGCAGGTCATTCCTGTCCTGATACCATAGGAGATATTTCAGGTTTCCCAGACACTCCCTATTTCTTTGAAAAGCTCACAAGAAATAGAGCATATTTTAGTCAGGAAGAGTAGAAAAGGGGCAGTGTAAACTGAGGATGAGTGTGAAAGGAAATACGCTTGGCTGACATTCTGAAGTGTTATTTGAATATCCTTTCTTTTGCATGCAAGGTATGCCTCTGAAATATGCGAGTCTGGCATTCAGGACGCTAGAAACAGAGGAAGTAGAAGAATGCAGGAAAACCTGAGATTTTAGTTTAAATTGAGAGCATATAAAAAATGAAGTGTAGAAAGTCAGGTGAATAGCAGAAATGTTAAGAGTTGAAATCCGACTTCATAGCACCTGATATAATATACATTTGCATTCACTCTCTTTTTAGCTCTTGGACATAGTAGTAAGGTCTAAAATAGTTGCGTGTCAAAGCAATTTCAATTTATTAAAACTTAGGAACAATCTCTGAATGTGTTTTCTTGAATGAAAGACTCAGAAACCTAAGGAATGGAGACTTAAATTCAAAGCACAGATGAACATAATTGTGACAGACTTCATAACCTGTCCTGGTGATTTAGAATGGCATGGGCCACATTTAGTCCTGGTGTGAATGAATTAAGAAGTAATCCTAATCTGAAGTTTGGTGAATAGAATTCTTGGAGCAGCAGTTAAAAAGCTACATATTATTGTGATACACTAACTTTATGGGGAATATTATTCTTTAATTGATTAATTTTAATTTCCTTATTTTTTTCTAAAAAAACGTTTCATGAGGGTGGTTACAACTTTTTTTCCTTCTCATTTTCACAAAGGATGTAGCTGAAAATCTATAAGCTAACCTTGTTAAAAGAATATCTATAGAGCTGTTTTCTTAAAAAGAATATCATATTTCAGGGGTGGAATTTGAAGAGCTCTGGCAATCAGAATATCAGAGAGGCCTTGTAAGGCAGTTAGGTAGGAGTCTGTGCTTAAAGTTAATCATATTCAACAGTTACACAATCCAAAAGAAAAAAAATATGCATTTAACTGAGATAGTGTCCAAATACCAACTCTGCTTCCTTTCACCTGAGCATTCCCTGTTCTCTCAAAATAGTGACTACCTCCTCTATTTTTCTTGTTGGCTTGCTCCACTTGCTTGTGAATGTTTAATATTGATCAGCTCTGTCCTTCACTTTGGGATGTCTGCCAAACATGTCACACTAGCTATTATAGGATTAGATATATTTTTTCTATCTTGGAGAGGATTTCTAAGTCTCTGTTGTTCCCTGGCATCCAGCTTACAAGGTATTTACTTTAAAATACTTTGCTTGGGGCCAAATCACCACTGCTAATAAAAAAACCTACAAGGAGGCCACCAGCAGGGCAGGATTTTTTGTGTGATTTAGAGGGATGAATATCTTTTACATCATCTACCCAAGAAACAGAGAATTGCAGGGTAGGCTGCCAGCCTTCCAGTACCATGGAATAGCACGCACCCTAATAACACTCAACCCTTAGTTTATTTTATGCCTCACCATTTACCTTTCATATGCTATATCGACATATGCCCTGTTTGCTCGCCTCTCAATTACATTCCAGTATACTTCTTGGAAGAATGGTACCATACAAGTACCAGTTACTATATTACCATTACCTCAGTCACCCTAGTGTTTCTCAGCAATGCCTCAAGCAATATTAATGCCATCTAGGACACCTGCTCACATCCAGATCTTACCATGCTTGCTTAAAGCCCTTCTAGTGGGCCACTGACCTGGACTGATCTGGTCTGGACTGCTTTGTTAATCCTGGTGGAAGAAACATGGCAAGGATATTATTCTACTTCTTCAGCTTGGTCAGAGTTTTATATACTCTCAATTTTCACAGGGGAGGAGGCACATAACCAGTCTTTGGGTCGATAGGTAGAAATACACTACACTATACTACTATTCTCTGACATAAGAGCGTTGGCTTTCAGCTAGTGCCTAGAAGACATTACAGCCTTGTCTAAGCACTTAGCTGCCGCTCTATTCCATAAAAGTTGAGGTATTTGAAGCATGGACAGTTCTCATTGTAATTAAAGACCTTCATGTGGCAATCACCTACTATGTGCAATATCTTGCTTCTTAAATTTAATAAGTCCTATTTCTGTATCCTGGCACAGTGCTGTCAGAAATACTTCTTATTTATAACCAGAAGATCACGTGCAATGACTTAAAGGCATCTTTCTGTCTTCCTTATAGCAGCAATGGCTCATTGAATATGAGGACTGAAATGCAAATATTTCAATACTTTTAAATATTACACAAAATGGCTTAAAACCTTTCAGTCACTTAAGGAATTAATGTGATAACACCTGCTACTGAAACCATGTTGCAGGAGTGGTTGCTGCTACCCCTTGCAGCCAGATGGTCCTTAGAGCAAAATTGTTCCTGATGTTCTGGTCAAATGCTTGGGCTGGAGAGCTCTTCGGGCAGCAAAAAAGTACCAACATGAAAGACTACAAGAAAGGTACTGTACACTGTAGGTGCTTCATAACTTTGTTAAAGGAACCAGCAGTGAAGGATGAGCCTGATTTTAACCCCGAAATATTGTCATTCTTCTTGAAGCCATTATTGCTTTTGCTCACATCTTTAATGCCTGTGATGTTTCAGCAGCATGGAGCTCAGCATAGCCTAAGCAGCTGAAAACATGCTTGTAGCGACAGGCAGCACAAGCTGAAGGCAGTGCTGTGACAGCATTATTGTTCTGAGGTACTTGCGATGGCTAGAGCTCTACTAGGCAAGGCAGCAATGACATCCTGGAGCAGAGATGCAGACATATCCAGAAAGACCTGAGTTAATGTATGCCTGATTCCTTTTCCTATCTCCATTCCCTCCTGCAGCCCACCTCCTATAAATGGCTGCATCATTTCTAAGCTCAAGCACAGTACAATACATTTAACTTCTGAGATCCCCAGAGAGCCAGTCAAGAAATAAGACACCAGTGTGCTTCCAGAAGCAAAGTATTGCAATATCCCCATAGCCTTATTCCAAATGGTTATAAATGAAAGTTGATATTCAGCAGCCAAAAATCTATCTGACCGAGATTAATTTCCTTCACTATTAATTTTTATTTCTCAGACACTTCCTTTCCAGAATTATGTAAAACATTGCAATCCTACTGAAATGATCTGAGCCTGAAGCTGCTCCCACTGACTTTCAAATGTTTCTGATTCACTGTGCTCAGACTGGGAAATAAAAATAATCTTTCTGGAAGGTTCTTCCTGCAGACTTTAGTAGCAGGTTGGGTTTTTTTAAATTTTTTTGTTGTTGTTGGTTTTGGTTTTTGAAGGCATTGAATTTCTTTCACAGCACCTGAGGTTAAATAAAAATCCTGTTTCATGTAAATGCTCCCTTATAGAAATGATTCCCCCTCCCTTTTTTTTTCTTTTCCCAATGATCTATTCTGTCTTTCTGGTCTCTTTAGTAACCTTTTATACCAAATAGTTATTTTTAATCTTTTAGGTTAAAGGTGCTGTTCTGGTGTCTTGATTTCTTCTTTATTTTTAAGGATTCACTTATTTTCTCATTCTTTTAAGCCTTTTCTAAGTTTTGAATCCCTTTAATATTTTTGTTTTTCATTTCATTGTTGTGGACCTTTGGCTTTTTTGGCTATTGCAACAAATAGCTAAATATTCATACAACATTGTCTCAGTAAATACTCATTTCATATCAATGAATTAGTCATTATGGTTTCTCCCTGGAAGTTACAGCTTTAATTCACTAGTCAAGAATTGAATCCAGAGTATATGCAGAGTCTAGCAGATTAGTAAGGTTCTAGGGGATAAGATACTGTATGAACTTTACTGCATTAACTACTCAGTGTTATTTCCTATGTGCACATTATTTTGTTTCATTACTGTATGGTAAATATCAGGGAGCATATTGTTTTTTCATTTCTTTTCATCATTGGCGGTTACTAGGGAATAGCAGGAATATTAGAAGGTCACTCAATATCTTATCTCATGATAGCTGTCCATGTGCATGTTTAAATGTGTCTTCAAATCAACTCCACCATGAGTTTATCATCATAAAAGAAACTCTTCTGAAGTTCTCACATTTTTAAGCTGAGCTACTGATGAGATCCACAACTTCCATCTGCCTTTCCTCTGTGTGTCAGTGCTGAAAATGAGTAAAGGCATTTCTCTCATCTTCCTTGTATTTATTAATGTATGCATGTGTGTGTATATACCTTAGTCTGCATGCTTTTCTGTCTATAATAAAATGAACCTGAAAAGAGAATCAAGCAAACATATCTGCCTCCCTGTTTGCAAAGTTTTCGTAGAAGTACTGACTGAATTCAAGTGCCTATAACAACACTGTAGAAGACAATAGAATGTAATGGCATCTATCTACATGAGTGGCTTTTGTTAGGTGATATTGGAATCTTAGAAAGTGCTTTTCATACAAAGATATGCTTCTTTTTTGAACTCTGTGATGCCAAGGAATAAGAGAATATGAACTATTGAATTTCTCTGAGTAGAAAATTTTTCTCTGGTTCCTACTGGAATTGTTATAGTTACTGGGGACTAGTAGATGCATCTTGAAGAATAAACTTCCACATTGGAGGTGAAGAAATAACAGAAACATTTTGTATCTATTTTGCATTAAAAGAGCTTAAATATGGTGGCCTTGTGAAGCTGATATATGAGTTTGAATGTTAAACATCTGTGGAGTTCATTTCTTGAATATGGGTCAAACACAGTACTCCAAGGAGTAGGGCAAATAGAGTAACCTCACACGTACCGTGATTACAGAATTTCTCATAGCTCAACAAATAATTTATATTCTTGATTAATTTGTGGCAATAAAAATAAATTCTGTGCATTTTGAAATTTTATTATTACTTCAGTATTTTAACTGTTGACAAAACATGGAGTAAGAAATGGTTTCTAAGCCTATCACAGTCTCAAGTACAAAATCTGATTTTATTGGCCTGGAGCCAGTCCTGAAGTGAAGAAGAATAAACTTTTTTTGTGTTTAGTTACCTACGGTGATAATTCTTTTATTCTTCACAGGATAAAAATACATGTAATTAACCAGATAAAACCCAGGCTTTTAAATTCAGCACGGGAGGGAAGGCAAGATATTCACACACCCTCTGTATTTTAGAAAGTTAGAGTGCATATTTGTATTACCAAGTAGTGCAGACCTATAAGAGTGAATCTGTTGAGCAAAATGGTTTGTGCAATCTGTAAAGCAAAATTGTAAGGAGGTCTATAGTTTGTAATGTAATCTTGGTGGCCACAGTACATTCTGATACACACATGACTTCATATGACTTTCTCAGAAATGCAATAATGGAGCCAAAGGCAATATAACCTTAGAAATCATAGAGAAGATTGGTATTTTTGACAGATACAGAGAAAATAAGGTGTTCTCACTTCTGTCATACTTGTTTTACCCACAGACTGACTGCTACTCCTGCCCAACTATGTGAGTGAAATCAAGCATCTAATAAAGCAGTAATTAAAGTAAATACTGTAAAAGCATTAACCTCCATAAGGTGTTTAAATTGAATTCCTGGGTACTTTGGCATGTTTCCAGCTTTCAATAAGTTCCGATCTAACTGTATCAGATCACCAATTCAAAGACTCTGATTTTAGTTTATGGAATATTCCCGTTAATAATGATACCTTAGACATCCATTAAGTCTGGAACATTAATTTTATGGAAAACTTCCAATACAACTCCATTAGATTTTTTTTTTTTTTTTTTGGAAGCTAAATTAGCAGCATAGGCTTTTAACAAAAGTCATAAATAGCTATATTTAATGGAAGGATTACCCAAATTAAAACCAGACCAAAATAGAAAATACAGCTCCCTCTGTTTAAGTCATGACCTTCAGAATCCACTTAGAAATTACAAGCTAAATAAAGCCATGAGTGGTTCAAGCTTTTCGTTGTTTGATGGTTGTTTGGTCTAGGAAAGTAGAGGACGACTTATGAAACATCAGTGTAATTTTTTGGTTTTGTTTTCTGGTACGTGAAATCCCTTGGTTACACAGATTTGTATCAATACTTTTAAAAATGCAGTTGTCTTATAAATGTGTAGTGACACATTTATACACTAGCATTTAAATGACACTAACCATTTAAAATACCATGAAAATCTATATGGCATCCAAATACTCTGTCTTCCATCTTCAGTTTTCATATTTAGATCCTATATAGGATTTCCCAAATAAAATAATTCCCAAATGAATAACCGTAAGCTACTGAGCTTACCTGTCACCTTTACTAATTTCTGATCTACAAGTCATGTTCAGTCAGTTGTAGTGCATAAGGAGGAGGGGGTTATAACTTCAGATTTCATGGGAATCAGCTACTGGAGAACAGGAGAAAGATTCAAATTAATATTAACTGAGGAAATACCCAGCATATCACATGCTTTGTCTGGCATAAGCTATCTAGCTCAGTTGCAGACACATAGCCATCAGTTAGCTGGTAGCAGAGATTCAGACTACATGAGCTTCTTTTGCTTACTATGAATGCTATGGGATATTGTCGTGGTTTAGGCCGTAAATCAGCCACGCAGTTTGCTACATGGAGAATCGAAAGAATGCAACTCCCACAGG
>JAOEHX010025872.1:0-12218 GCA_025448015.1 Bolborhynchus lineola | reverse complement strand
TGGTGCTGGGGCCGGCCGCGGCCCGCCGCCTGGGGCTGGAGCGCTGAGCCGCTGCCCAGTGTGGGGTGGCCCCGTGCAGCGGCCCGGAGGGCTCCTGCTGCCTCTTGCCTGGCCTCGGTTCATCCCGCGCCGCTGCTGCAGCCTCCCGGCACATCAGAAGGTAAGAGGTTCCTCTTTTCGCCATCGCAGGCAGTCTGTCAGCCCCCTCTCCTCCCTCCCACCTCATAACGTCTGTGTGCAGATAGCCGTTGGGTCCCCCCAGAGACTCGTATGCCCCCCTGCTTCGGGGGCAGCCCTTTCATTTTCTCTGTCTCGTTTCCTGTCACTGGGCAGCTCAATTTGTCCCGGGGAAGCTTGCAGTTTTCTTCCCCACTCCCGCGGTTTTCATACCCTTGCCACTACCTTGAGTCCTTCTGCCGTCAATGGGTACCACCTTCATTGCCACTAGTTCTTTTTCCCTGTACCTTTCTATGTCCCTTGGCATAACTTCTCCTTTTCTTGGTCAACCCTGTCTCTGCACCCCAGTATTGGTTTGCTCTGGGGTCTTACCAGGAAGTTGGAGGCAGTCACGACCTGCTGGGAATTTGCTGAGAGTCTCCTTTGTGCCCCCCTGTTCCAGCCTGTGCTGAGGATCTATCTGCTCTATGCTTGGGGCTCCTATTTTCAGGACTGTCTGGGTTGTAACACTGCCCTCTTCCTCACAGGTGGCCTTGCCAGCTCTGTCCCCCACAATGCAGATGGGCACCATTGCACGCTGGGAAAAGAAGGAGGGTGACAAGATCAATGAAGGAGACCTCATAGCAGAGGTATTCTGGGGGCACAGGCCGTGCTGCATTTCTGATGAGCTGTGTGTGCATCCTGGGTTCTGTCCCTGGTTGCACTCATTTGAACAGATCTCTTGGGCTCAAGATCACAGATACTGTTGGGAACAAGTGACTGACAGCCTTTCAGAAATGGGTGCTGCTTTTCTTCTTTCTGAGCAGGAGCAGCACTTAACCTGTTTGAGAGCATACTTGCCTAGGATTGGTGCCGCAGGGGTGATTTTTTCCAGAACCATGTGTGTTGTGGCCATATGCTCTCAAGACTGGAAAGCTTTGATCACACTGGTCTTTTCTGCTGCCGTAATGATATCCTGTTCTCTCTCAAAGGTGGAGACAGACAAAGCAACAGTTGGCTTTGAGAGCTTAGATGAATGCTACTTGGCCAAGATCCTGGTGCCAGAAGGCACAAGAGATGTTCCTATTGGGGCCATAATATGTATCACCGTAGAAAAGTATGTATTTCGCTAACCTTTGAGTTGAATTTTCGCTCTCAGGGTTTCTTGGGTGTCTGTGTGAAAGACTTAAGAGGCAGTCATCTGACTGCTTTTGTGGTTCTGTGTTTTCTTCTAGGCCTGAACATGTTGATGCCTTTAAAAATTATACTCTAGATTCTGCAGCATCTGCCTCCCCTCCAGCCTCAGTGCCTCCCCCTCAAGCTGCAGCTCCCTCACCACCACCTCAGCCTTCTCCTCAGGCTCCTGGCAGCTCTTACCCTCCTCATATGCAGGTAAGAGAGCATTGCTTGTGATTTAAGGCTTGTTGCACTCATTTTCTGTCTTTGGCATTGCTGGTTCCAGGGCATTTTATCATAAATACTATTTGGAGTGGGAAGTTATTAGCTACAGTTGCAAGAGTTGTTGAATTCAATTGTTGCATGCTTAAAGCAGGTGTTAGGAGACGTCCCAGTAAATTTTTTCAGAAACATCCCGCCTGCTAGTAGAGGAGGTTCTTGTCTCTCCAGGATTGTTATGAAGTCTAGAAAAACTACCTGCTGTATATGCATTATTTATATGGTGCTGGTATAAAAAGACCTTGTGCTAAGTGTGAATAAGCTCAGAAGGCCCTGTTTAAGTCTTGGAGCAGAACTCAAGTCTCTAATACTTATCAGAGCACACAGGATGGGTTTGTGGGTGACTAATAATGAGTTGTATTTGTGGATAATCTATTTACCTTGCTCAGATATTGAAGAGTACACCTACCATTGTTGTATTTGAGCACTTTGTAGCGAAGTATTTCTGTGACATTTGTTTGAAAAAGAGCATATGAAATGGTAAACCTCATTGCACAGATGATATATGTGGGAACTGATTTGTTTGAGATGTTACGCAAAACCAGTAATTAAACAAAGAATTAATTAAAGGCTTCTCAATCTGACTTGTGTTTTAGCTACTAAATGTGCTTATTTCACACTGCTTGCCTTATTTGTCCAGTTTTGCTTTGAAGTTGTATTCACCCGTGCTGTATTTGTTGCACGGCAATGTGTATGTGCAAACTTACAACATCTTTGAGTGCTTATTGGAAGATCAGTCTGTACAGCTTTTAAAGGGGCTAGACCTGTTTGTCACACAGTGACTTGCTTCAGTCTTTCTTTTTGCTTTGTAAATAGCAGCTGCAAGACATTCCCAATGTGATGGTGGTAATAATTATTATTTTGATATACAGGTTACTTGCTCTTTGCTTTTGCTTGATTTCTTGCTTAGGCTTTGACGAAAGGAGCCAGCTAGCAATATGAGATAGCACTTTTCTTTGCTGTAATGGAGCCAGATGCATTAAAGGCTGGCTACTTCTTTAAGTTGGCATCATTTAGTCAGGAGTTAAAACTGTGTTCCTGTTCCTTCTGTATTACCAGAATCTGATCGTCTTATATTCTCTGACTTCACAGATCACTCTCCCTGCCCTGTCACCTACCATGACAATGGGCACAGTACAGAGATGGGAGAAGAAAGTCGGGGAGAAACTGAGTGAGGGAGACTTACTGGCCGAAATTGAGACAGATAAAGCCACAATAGGTGAGTCAGCTCCAAAGCCAAGAATGGATGAGATGCCCTTTAAAGAGGAGAATCTAGAGTGTACTCTGTGCTAACTATTCTCCTAGCTGCTCAGGACATGAAGCTTTGTGGCTACCAAAACAAGTTTTGTTAACTTCTCATTACATTGGAGAGCTAACTATCAGGGCTCCTAAAACCACTTCTTATTTCTTCATCGATCCTTCTTAGTAATGTGCAGTGCATGGCAATTTTTCCCTAGTAGTTGCACTGAAAAGGATTCCCTTGCCTACTAAATATAGGACATGGTTTTAGTTACCTCAGTCTTTAGAAGCAGCATTTAGAGAAACTCCTGAGCTGCATCAGGCACTTAACCAATTTTGTTTCTTTCCCTTAAGGTTTTGAAGTGCAAGAGGAAGGCTACCTGGCAAAAATCTTAGTGCCTGAAGGAACAAGAGATGTGCCGTTAGGAGCAGCTCTCTGCATAATTGTGGAGAAAGAGTCTGATATTCCGGCCTTTGCTGACTACCAACCCACTGCGGTAACAGACATCAAGGCACAAGCTCCTCCTCCCCCTCCTCCTCCGGTAAGGACAGTTCTTAGAATGTGAGAGAAGTTATGGGTACCGCGAAGTTGTCTGATCTGACCTGTTCTGTTGGTTTGATGGTGTGAGGCACTGGCTCCAACAATATTATTTATGATTGTGTGAATGCAGGGCCACCTCATGTTGGTGATAGGTGACTTAAGAAGTAATTGCTAATTTGCCCTCCAAAAACTGGAGCAGAGAGTTACTCATTACAGTCTCCTCTAGCCTGTTGCTTGTGCCAGTTCTAATGCCTTGTCCTTGAAACCGAGGATCATAAATTACTTGTTTGACCCTTTTTTTGGGGTGTATACTTCAGCAGCTTAGTTGGCCTCCTTCCCTGGAAGCTTCTTGGGGTGTATACTTCAGCAGCTTAGTTGGCCTCCTTCCCTGGAAGCTTCTGATTTAATTTCTGGCCCTGAGAAACTTCTCTGAATCTGAAAGTTCTTTTAGATTAGTGACTATTTTTGTTATTCTCTAGACTGGTAATTAGATGGTCCTGTTCTCTTACTGTACCTTCAAAGCCTTTGCTGAATGATCCTGAAGCTAACGGCTTTGATTCTTCTTTTAAGGTGGTGGCAACTCCTGCTGCTGCTCCTCCTCCTCAGCCTTCTGTTCCTCCTGCTCCAGCAGTCCCTACAGCTGGGCCACCTACCCAGAAAGGAAGGATCCTGGCTAGTCCCCTGGCTAAGAAAATTGCAGCAGAAAAAGGAATTGACCTTGCCCAGGTGAAAGGTAGGTTGTGTTTCTGCTTCCTTACTTTCACTGTCTAGTGTCTGTCTTTCTCCATACTATTCTCCATGCCTATTCTTTTCTTTCCTCACTGTCAGGAACATCCTGACTATGCCGCTGTCCTCACCAGAGGTTGTGTTAAGTGACTTCTCTGTGTTGTATAAAACTGGTACTTTTAGAAGCAATGGCCTGTTGCAAATACTTGAAATCCTCTTACGTTTTTCTTCGACTCTTTTAGGTACTGGACCAGATGGTAGAATCACAAAGAAAGATGTGGAGTCATTTGTGCCATCAAAGGTTGCTCCAGTGAGTAGGCTTGAGATCTGTAAGAGTAGATACTTTATTACAGTGATGGAAATGCTCTGTAGAAATGCAATTACTATATGGAGATGTTATTGCTGGATTGGTTGGACTATGATGCTGTGTGGGCTGTGGTAACTGTTAGGTTGTAAAGTTTAATCTGTCAGATACATGGATGAAGTTTTCTTCCTTTGTTTGTCCTCTGGTATTTCACTGAGGGGAAAAAACCTTGTGTATTCCCAACCCTTCATCTGTTGTTATGGATTGAGGTAAACCCAGTCCCAGCAAATTATGGAAAGTGGCAATTAGACTGAAAGCTAAACTTATGAATGAAGAACCTGCTGTCATTGTTGCCACAAATCTGTTGTCACCCAATTGCTTGTCTTTTATATGAGATAATGGAAGTGTTGCTTTGTGTGCTGCTAGAGGGGATATGGCTGAGTGCAGTTTGTGAGTGCCTTCTAGGGTACCTCTGCTCTATACAGAACAACCATCTAGCAGGATTTATTATTCTGGGAGCTTCATAGCAGTATATATCAGTGTTGCATTTTTAAATGACTGAAGTTCTACATTTAATAATCAAATATAGGACTTAGAAAGAACCTAGTGGATACTGGAGAGGTGAGGCTAGAGAGTAGGAATATCTGCAGCTCTAAAGCAAGAGGCGACTTAGCCTCAGCACTTGTCCCACATAGTGAATTACTCTGCAGAATTGATATCTGGATAGTACGATGAATTATGTCATCTTTCTCTGATTGCAGGCTCCAGCAGTAGGGGCAGTTCCTGCAGCTGCTGCAGTTGCAGCAGCACCAGTGGGGACCTTCACAGATATCCCTATCAGCAACATTCGGAAGGTAAGAAGATTTTTTTTTCGTTTCTGAGAATTGTTTGCAGTATTGAATTTTCCAAATTAATTTATTTTGATTGCTTCTATTATATACCCTCAGGTCATTGCTCAGCGGTTGATGCAGTCTAAACAAACAATACCTCACTATTACCTTTCTATTGATATAAATATGGGAGAAGTACTGGTGCTAAGGAAAGAACTCAATCAGGTAAAGCATTTAGGCATGGTGAGAGTGTGTGTGTGTGGAAAGCTACATTCTTTCACAGGTTTACCCACCTGGCTTTTTGGCGATACGCCATTTTGTCTTGGAAAAAATAGTCTTTTCAGTGCCTTTTCTACCTGTTATGCCTCAGTTCTGATTATCTGTGATAGAATGAGACTTTTTACCCAGGCACTGAGCACTGATTTCTGTCTTCCCCAAAAGGGCCACTTTACTCTGCTTGGTGTTCAATTCTTCCAGCTGGGAAGTTGGACAAAAGGGTAGAAAGGTTTTTAAGAATAAAGAAGGTAAAAAATTTAAGCAAAATAATAGTTTTAAGTCAAGTTTGGGGAAAAAACAGGTACTGAAAAAAGCTGTACCTTCTTAAATTGTAAAAGGTACCTCCTAAACTATCTTGGCACTTCAAATATTAATGTTTACAAGTAGCATGTTTGTTTTCTAACAGTTTCTTTAAACAAGCCTGCATGGCAATGACTATCCAAGTTAACTGAGGTAGTGTAAGAGACAAACTGACACTTCCGTATCTCTTCATTTACAGATGGTCTCAGGTAATACTAAGCTTTCTGTCAATGACTTCATAATTAAAGCTTCTGCTCTGGCTTGCTTGAAGGTGCCAGAGGCAAATTCTTCATGGATGGACACAGTTATCAGGCAGTAAGTTAATGGTACTGTCAAAGCTAGAAACTTTGTTCAGTAGGCTTATGGCAAACCAGCAGACCTTCTGCTGGGATTTAGAGGGAGGGGAACAGATATAATGCAAAGGTTGAGAGGCTTTTGTTGAAGTGCTAAGAACTTTGCATCTAAGGGCAGTGTGCAAGGTGAAATAATTGTTGCTAAATTAATATTAATTTAGAGTTCTCCAAACACTTCTGAAAATTACTGTCTTTTGACAATGGTAGAGTAACTTATCATCTCCTTTGTGTCTTGCAGAAATCATGTGGTGGATGTTAGTGTTGCAGTTAATACTCCTGCAGGGCTTATAACCCCTATTGTGTTTAATGCACATATAAAGGGCCTAGCTTCCATTAGCAAGGATGTGGTTTCTTTGGCAGCTAAAGCCCGAGAAGGTAAACTTCAGCCTCATGAATTCCAGGTGAGAAACTCAAACTGCTGTTAAACTTTACTGCCCTTGACTTCTATTCAGAAGCCCTGTTCAGAATAAGCAAAACCTGTTCTGTGATGTTTTATCCATGTTTGTTAATATTCCCCATGAAATAGCTTTTGTGAGTTTGACTATGAATGTGTTTTTCTTGTAGGGTGGTACTTTCACAATTTCCAATTTAGGAATGTATGGGATTAAGAATTTCTCTGCTATAATCAATCCACCTCAAGCCTGCATCCTTGCAGTTGGCTCCTCAGAGAAAAGGCTAGTGCCAGCTGATAATGAGAAAGGGTAGGTGTGCATCTGGTTCTGCATAATCTGAGCTTCTGATTTTGAAAAGTTGGTGTACTGCTTTCGTGACCTTCTGTAGTACAGCGAGATCTTCTATAAAGAGGTCACACAGGTTAAAGAGAAATGCAGTGACTGATGAATGACCTGCCATACATTTTCCTTGCAACTTCTTTGTAAGTTAAGGAGAGGCTGTTTCTTTCTTTGAGGCCTAGTCTGGGATCCACAAGTTTAGGCACCTGTTCCTCTTAAACAACTTGTTAAAATGTGCATTTAAGGAAAACCTAAGGGAGGGATTATAATTCAAGCATTTTGTATATAACATTGCCTTGGATGAAGATTGGAATTGTGTAGATCCAGGAGAACGTTTTGGATTATTTAAACATGTTAACAGTCTGTCACTGATACATGGGGAAGCTCAGGGTTATTTGGTAAAATGGCTGGTTGTCTTCGATTGTGTGACGCTGTTCAAGAGTAGATGAGCTTCCTGTCCTGAAGGGAACATACAAATGTGTTTCTTAACTGTAGAAAAGGAATTAATATGATTCTGCTGTATGATGTAATCTTTTTCAGAAGTCCAAAGGGAGAAATATCTGCTGCCAAGCACCGTTATTGCTGGTTCCCTGATAAAAGCTATTTTTGCTTTGTTACTGGCACTGACTTGCAGAGGATTATATTAACCTTTTCTTTCTTCCCTCTTTCAGATTTGATGTGGCCAGTATGATGTCTGTTACACTTAGCTGTGACCATCGTGTTGTAGACGGAGCAGTTGGAGCCCAGTGGCTTGCTGAATTCAAGAGTTTCCTTGAAAAGCCAGTAACCATGCTGCTATAATTTAATCATGCAAGCAAAGTTTTTCTGGATCACACTGTTTTATTTTAAACAAGCTATTTAGACGTGAGTGTTCAGACTTATTAAAAGAGTTCCTTTTTTATTTTAAATATGTATTATATTATCTGGTAATGTCATTACCAGTCTGTACAGAAAAAGTTTGCAAAAGTGCTTTTCAGAGCAATATTACAGCTATACTGTATTTTTATACAGTTAACTTGCAAACTCTTCCAAAACAGAGTTAAGCATCCCAGATTTAAAAGTTATCCAGGCAGTATGCATACTGCCATCTGCTTCTAAACTAGGGTGAACAGGGAGGTGGGGGGTGCACACCAAGCAATTTAATCACCTCTGTTCTTAGCAATTTGAATTATAAACATCTCTTCACAGGAGTTCAGGTGAGACAGTAACTGAAACGTATTAGTTAGTAAAAGGTGGATTCCCTTACTATCCTATTGTGCTGGGATGGGTATGGGTAGTATGACATGCACTAAGGGACTGAAGCGCCCGGGAATAGTTTCTCAAAGGCCGAGTGCCAGCATTCCAAATCTCTCTTTGGAATTTGGCACTGGTCTGGACCTTCTCAGCTATGTGATCCCTTTCGAGCACTTTAAGGTGAAAGAGCACTGATATCTGTGGGGTCATAGCTCTCAGATACCACAGGGAGTGCTTATCTCCTTGTGGACTTATACTTACATATGCTTTCTATATGAAAACTCTAATTGCTGTTCTTCTTATTAATATCAGGCTAGGATGCCATGGAAAGTAACCGTTTTGCAGAATGTTTAAGAGACTGTGTGCTGGAGCCCAATATAGGCAAATCACACACGCTAATAATCCCATCGGTGGATATTAGTCCTGTGATGACTCAAATGTTTGGATTTTTTTTTTTATCATGCATTCTGACATAGGAATCTCTGAGTTAGTCACTGGTACTATGGTTCTGCCTTGAATTGTCCATGTTGTTCCAGCCTCAGTAGGCTGCAAAACGTGCTACTATATGTATATTGTATGTAAAATGCTTTGATAGTCTGCTGGACTTGTGTCCAGTTACCCCAGTCATTGTATCCTGAAATGGGTGCAGTGCTGAACATTCTTAAGCTCCATTTTCCACATGGAAATCTTAATGTGAAAAGGATGGCTGTGTAGCAATTACAAAGTGTCCAGGAGAATTACAAGGGGGTAGAAGTCCAAAAAAAGGAAAGAAAAAGTTAAAGCTGTTCTGTTATTCTGTATATTGCATTAAGTACTGTCTCCTGTAAAGTTCTACAACATTCACTAAAGATACTGGAAGAAAATGCAATGGAAATTAAATATTTTTGTGGGAACTGTTTAATGTCTGGTTGCTCTGATACCTGGTTTTCATGCCTGGCTTAAGCAGAAAGGTGCATAAAAGGTTTAGTTTTTCTTTAATGTTCTAAAATATCTTGGTTCCAGAGTTGCTCTAGTGAACCTGTGTTCTATTAAATGTTTGGAATTGACAACTACTAAAACATCTTCCAGTGCTTTTGTATTCAGTTGTGTGTGGCTTACTGTACTGCTGTAGCACAATCAGAGCTGTTTAGCCTATCAGTGTGATCATGAAACTCACCCTACTAACCTTAAATTGTAATTACAAATGTTCCAAAACAATACATGCTTTATTAGTATCATGTAGCAGTGAACTTGAATCTTCCTGGCTTCCTTGCTGCAGCACACCTCAAATTCTGGTTACAGAGACCTTTCACTCTGGAACACTTGCAACTCAAAAAATCCTGCCCAGTGATTCTTCACTGAGTGCTGACAGTGACTTCTGGTCCTGCTTGCATCCTGCAACAGGACAGCTCAGCTCATGTAGTGGCGGAATTTCATCTTGAACTTGCAACTATAACCACTGAAGAGTGTCTCAATGCAGCCAGAAGTCTCTTTGAAACAGAGAATGGGGAAAGCTAGGAGTTAAATGTACTTTTCTTAGTCTGTATTTTAAATTTGCGGCACAAAACCAATTTGTCTGTTTCCATTTCTGATCTGATGAGTATCAGTACAGCAGCATGGCTGTAATGCACATGTTGTAAGCTGTAAGAATGACATGCTACCAAATCAATTGCAAAAATAAGATCACTTAAACTTTTGTTTGTCCCTTTGCCAATTCTTGTCATGCTTAGTAATCCTTGAAGCTGTTTTGTGTTGCTTTGTATTACTTTGTATTTTGTGTATTACTGTAAAATAGTGCAGGTGGTTTTTCCTAGTTGACGTGCTGCAAGACTGTTTTTGGTTGCTAGTTTCACTCCAAGCATTCCTGAGCTTTGAATCTGTAGAAGTTGTTTTGAACAGTACACAATAGGTCTGGTTTTTGTGGTCTCATTCAGAGATTACCAAACCAGTAAGAACTGAGATCCAGCATATTCAGTGACTACAAAGCCTATTCCTGTTAAAATCAGCAGGGATTGTCCTAAAGAGACTGAGAACACCATGCAGGGCAACTTGCAGAACTGTGTATGACACACCTCTGCTGGTTGTTCCAGTATTAAACACATGTGGAGACCTGCAATAAACTTGCTTATTCAGTAATCAGTTTATTCAGCAGAACCACTTCACAACTGTTACTGCTCTACCTTAAGGCAAAATGAATGATGTTGTAAAGCATGTATGCATTTATGGTCTTTTACTACAGCTGTTAACATATTCAAGTCATTCCTTGAATATTTGCAATCTTTTAACTAACTTTTGTCATAACTTTTGTGGTGTTAATGTTCTTTCAGACTTCCTTTCTACATGCATTTGAGGCATTCACCCCTGAAGATCAGACGGTCAATTTAAAGAAACCCAACCCATCACCATCTAAAAGTTAGGATTCTCATTCTGAGTTTTTTTTCTTCTTCTGTCATCTGTGAACATGAACTGGACTGAATGCAGTCTTTAAGGATCTGGCTTGGCAACCAGCACTGTGATAAATAATATCCGTTTTCCTTTGTTAAATACCGCTGTAGTTGTTTCTTCGTCCACCAATTCTGGCACATCTAGTTGTAATTTGTATTTTCCAGGGACTTCAATGACTATGTCATCCTGAACCAAGGAAATTAAAATACTTGATTGACTATTTGACTACGAATTAGCAGTGAGTGTTTCTAGGAATTGGATACTAGACAGAAAACATAGGATTGTTATTTCGGCTAGCTTACCTTTGAAATTCTCAGATTGCACTCAGAAGCAGAGCTAACCTCAGGCAATTCAATTCTGAGTTTGATTTTGAGTGGTTTCTTGTTTGCATCCTTTACAGTGATCATTTCATAGACAGGGGTACTGAGCTTTTCTGGCGTTTCAGTGCTAGCAATTTCCTCTATCAGATGCCCTTTAGACTGCATCACACTTTCTTCCTTCAGCAGGACTGAAGCATTGCTGCAGTCCTCAGCTTCCATAGCGTGTAGCAGCTCATCAAGTGTTAGTTCTTTCAAGAAAAGGAAATTTTTCACACGTATCAGTTACAGAAGTGTAACATTATGACACTTTACAAATACATCATACGAGTTTTAACTGTCACTAATTGGCATTAACAGTTTTGTTAGTTGAAGGCTGTTACTGGCAGTTTTCCTTCACCCACAATTATGTTATATTGCCAGTAGGTTAAAAGCTGTTGTTTTCAGACTACTAATTACAGCAGCAATCCCTTTTACTCAGGTTAGGGCACAAGAAACTTAAGGATCTCAAAGGATTAAATGCTAAGAGAGTTTCCATGTTTAGTGGATATAAAAAGACCGGAATGTGCTGCTCCAGTGTCACTATGTTTTCTCAGCTGTAAAACACTAGAGATGAATACAAATAGGCTAGCAGGGTTAAACCACTGGAGTCTTGGAAGCGTTTGGCAAGAACTGGGTTAGAGATGAGGCTTGGAGTAAATTTATTGGAGAATCTAACAGGTGAAAGAAAAGTGACTGCGTATCTCTACATACCCTTCTTTGTGTCCTGACTGGGATGTGGAGTTGGCCTCTGCCTTCCCCTCAGACGTTGCTGCATCATTTCCAGGCTTCCCTTCAGTTTGAATGATTCGGTGGTGTACAAAGGAGAAAGAGTAAGGTTGTATCGTTCCTCAACAAATTTAAGTGTCAAATGGATCAAGTGCTCCATTTTCTCTGGGTTTTCTTGTCCCCTCTGAAGAACATCTGGGTTATATGCAATATCTATAACGTTGTAAAGGTCTATAAAAGTAAATTATGTGTCAGAATTACTCCTATGGCAGCATGTGCCAGTGTTCTTTATAGTCACTTGATTTTAAGAGCAAAGGAAACTAATTCGTGGCTTCTGGTCAGAGCTGACTCTTACCAACCTCATCTACAGAACCCCGCGAGCCAAGAGCCGACGACGGCACAGCACCACCCCCCGTTACAGCGACAGTCTGCGTGTGACCGCCGCGCACTGCAGTAGTGCAGCAAGAAGCGCATCCGGGGCGAGGCGCGACTCTTTCGGGACGTACCTCCTTCGCCAGATACTTCTTCTAGCAGCCCCGCACTGACAGGTGTGGGGTCAGTGGGG